>APFE030065207.1:0-12469 GCA_000404065.3 Pinus taeda | reverse complement strand
TTATAATAAAATTAGAATAAACACACTTATTATAATAAAAATAAAACGTCAAACTAATTTAACTTCAAACGTCAAACTAATTTAACTTCAAAGCGACTGGAACCTACGCAGCGTCACCCATCTGAAGTCCTCCTTTCACATCTGCTTCCACGCTACTGCTATCTGTTCAAGCTGTTGAATGAAGTCATGGATGTAATCCTGCTGCCGTGCAATATTCGCAACTAAAATATCACGGGCCTCCGCCACTTTTGATCTCAACTTCTTCCCCTCCTCTCCCGCCATTACCATTCGCAGTGCTGTAACAATCTTTTCGCTGAGAAATGAACCGTCGTCTCCCCTCTCAATCTCGATCCCCAACTTCAGGTCCGTTGTTATTTGCCGGGCATTCAAGCTCTGATCAAGTTTTACTGGCAAGAGTACGAGCGGCACTCCGAAGCTCAGCGCCTCCATGGCAGAGCTCCACCCGCTGTGGGTCAGATACGCACCCACCGACGCGTGAGAGACGATCCGAACCTGCGGCACCCAACCCCAGACAACCAGACCCTGGTCCTGTGTTCGTGTCTCGAAACCTTCGGGAAGGAGCTCCCGACGATCTTCCCGGGCGCTGTCCAAGAACTGCGGAGCACGCAGCGAGCAGAGGAACGGGAGCCCGCTCGCCTCCAAACCCAGCGCTAGTTCGTGGGCTTGTTCTCTCGACAGAAACGTCTCGCTGCCAAACGACACAAACACCACAGATGATGGCCTCTGCCGGTCCAGCCAATCCAGCAGATCGGAGCCGTCGCGGGTGTCCGGGCTGGGCTTAGACGCGGGCATGAGCGGGCCGACAGAGAGCACGGGAACTCCGATAGCGCCCTGGAAATAACGAATATACTTATCTTCCTCTTGAAAGCATGATTTCACGGCCACCGCCACGCATCCTTGCAGGCATTTAGCGATGCGATTGACTGGGGCAGTACGACCAGCGATTCCTTTGTGCATATCTATCAAATCCCGCGCTTCGTACAGCCTGAATGAGATCGCCGAACACGGAAATCCGTGCGGCACAGTTGCCAGCTCCTCGGCGGTCAAATTCTGGCTAGAAAACCTGGATGGGTGGAAGACATTGCCGCAGGTCGCCGGCGAATACACCGAGAAATAGACGGACGGTACGTGCATCTCAGTAGCGACGCTCTGCGTCCAATACTGCACGAAGTCATGAATGACGTAATCTGGCGAAAGCTGCTGGAAGAGGCTTCTGAACGGCTTCTCTAGGCCGTCTAGGGCTTGCTTGAGCGGAGACGCCATTTCTACAGGGATGTCTGCCGTGCACTCCGCCCCCGGGGTCAGTCCCTCCGTGGGCGGTAATGGCAATTCCAGCAGATCGATCCGGCCCGGCCACTCCTGAAGTTGCAGTGAAGGCCTGATTCTGGATATGTTAACGGGAGTGGAGAGAAAGGAGACTGTGTGGCCGTTGGTTGCAAGAGCCTTCGAGAGCTGTAGAAAGGGATTAATGTGGCCCTGCGCCAGCCATGGAAACAGCAGAAAATGAAGTCGTTTCTTTCTTATCTGGCTATCCATCATATCACAAGGAGTATCTCAGGGTTATGCAATTCCTATCTCTTCATCAAAGAACTAACGAAGTCCTCTTCATCAAAGAACTAACGAAGTCTTAAGGGGATGGCTTTCGCATAATAATGCTCTTATTAAATGCTTTCTCACTAGAATAATGCTCTTATTAAATGTAATTATTCGGTCCCACTAGAATAATACTCTTATCAGATGTAATTATTCTATTGTCATATTAATATTATAAAATGTAATTATTCTATTTTGATATTAATATTAGTTAAAATTATTTTTATAAATTAGATTTTAAGGTTTTTCTGGCTAGGATCACCTGTAGAGATTATAAGTTTATTGGATATTGTTTTATCTCATCTAGTGTAGTTAATATAGGACTCTTATAAAATAGCAGTACTTTATTAAAAAATATTTGTAGATTGAAAATGTCAATACTTAATGTCTAGGTATTTTTGGGAAGTATAATTAAAATTATATGGAGATTGAAAATTTATTAGATATTGTTTTTAGATTGTATAGCCTAGTGTAGTTAATGTAAGATTCTTATCAGATAGCAATATTTTATAAAATACTTGGAGGTTGAAAATTCAATACTCAATGTCAAGGTTTTTATGAGAAATATAATTAAATGTGGAAATTGAAATTTATTGCATATTAAATGTGGAAATTGAAAATTTATTGGATATTGATTTAAGATTGTATAACCTGGTTAAAACAGAACTCTTTTCGAAATTTATTTTATTAATTAATATTATTAAATTACTTTTTATAAACTAAATTTAAAATATTTTCTGCGTTGGGGATGCAAATTTAATAAAAACCGGGCTAGTTGGGTGGCAAATTCCCCCTCTATGACCGGCTTATAGCTGGTAAAATTCAGAGTGAAACGGAACTTCTTCCTGCCCGATGGCCGTAGTTCCTTCTTTCAATCTCATCTTTCCTTTCTTCATTTCGAGTTTTCTTTATTTAAGTTGTCTGGGCCAATATTATTTCCTTCCTTGTTCCAAGACAAGGATCCTTCCTTTCTCTTCTTATCATATAATAAATTCATATAATTACAAGGATAATAATCTTCTTATAATTTACAGATCCTTTTCTTCTTATTAATATATAATGTTTTATTATTTATTAGAATTTTTAAATCAATGATTTTAAATTTATTTTTTAAAACAAATTTTTAATTTTTTTTCAACTACAATTATATGTGGAGATTGGGAATTTATTTGATATTGTTTTAAGTTTGTCCAGTATCACTAAAATAAGACTTTTATTAAATGCTATTTTTCTTTTATAAAACTAGCACAACCACAATAATAAATGTGGTTGATAAACACCTATAAGCTCATATGAAGCACATATGTCAATTATCAATAATATTTAAGCATTTCAAGTAATGTTATTATTTTATATTTGGGCTATATTTTTATGTCAATTTTATCTTTGAGATGCAAACATTTTTTTTCAAATTTTGCATTTAAAAAAAACATTACGCAAAAAGAAATTATATCACTTTAAACACTTCCTAGATTTGTGATTATAATATATCAATACTGATTTTTAAAGAAAAAAACTAATAAGACCATCTTACAATTTGAAAATTTGTTATTGAATGATTGCCAACTAATTTTAGAGCACGAATTCATTCATGCTACTTTAATGAATTCTACACTAATCCTACCAAAACCTACGACAACCCAAATTAAAAGGAATCTTTTATACATTTGTATTTGAAAAGTAAAACAATCTTCCATAGAGCACTCCTTCAAATCATTAATGATGGCTCCCGCCGTATGCTTGCACCTGTCCTGTTTTACCCCGCGTTTGGTATGACTTTTAATGTTAACTTTATGTCAAAGGTATGACGCCTCGTGGTCTGGGTTTAGGGTTTGTCCCGGCTCCTCCGGTTGCAGGCCCACACCTGCCGGTTACTCCGTCTTTTGTTCTCGTTGCCGCGCTTCACTTTGCCATTTTTCTCATTTCTTTCTGCCTGGAGAGCTCTGTCCGCGCCTGTGAAAACCCTCAGGTTCTGCTCTTGATGTACAGTGACGAAACTACTGTGGTTTAATAGTGTTTTAAGACTGTGGATGAACGCCTTCGGGACCTGCAACGTTTTTCTTCCTTTTTTGATGGTATTTATATGGAATTGTTGGCATATATCGTGATATTTTCTGATTTCGTGTTCTCGCTGTCTATGCTCCTCAAATTAATTTGACTGGTTTGTTTTCTCAACGGCAGGCTCGCACCATCCTTCCACGCTCCTCCTGGTTACACGGTAAGTCTACTTTTCATGATAGACATTCTGGGTTTTTCTGGTTTCGTCCCTAACCCCTTTTCGCCACTGTCAGCAGGTTATGATTGTTCTCTGGTTGTTTCAAAATCCTCTCTTACTCTCAGGTAACCTTTGATCAAACCCTTGCTTTGTCTTTTACTTTTTTTTCGGCTTACGAATGTGCTTCGGCTCTAACATTGTTTGGTTGGCTTTTGGTGACAGGTATCTACCTGTATCGCTCTATGGCTAATGTTGCTCTACGGCCCTGTTGGTGACTTCGCTGCTTTAGTCACGGGTAGCTCTGTTCCGTTCTATAGCTATGCATTTGACTATCAATGTTATAAGTCTGATAGGTTCTGTAATGGTCAAGTCCGGTCTTGTGGAGGTGATATCCCTCTCGGCTAAGATTTCCTTGCTTTCGTGTTCTGTTGTTTAGGAACCCTTTTCGGGTATTAGCTCTCCGTTATAGTCTTCTCGGACAGCTCTGTTATAAACCCTTCATTTTGGTTTTGGAAGTTTGTTAAATACGTCTGAGTATTCTGTCGGTTTTAAGAGAGGGTTCTACGACAATTTTCGAGCCCTCCTTCTGTTGCTTCGTGTTCGGTCCTACAAACCCTCGGCTTCCTGTTTGGTCTGTTGTGATTTGAAATGGCTCTGCTGTGTATGCCACTGTGTATTATTGGTTCAACAGTGAACCTCTGTCTGTATCTTATATACTCTGATCAATATATTTAATGGACTCTTTTTCTACAGCGAATGTGACACTCGGCTCTTAACTATTTGTTAACAATAATACATGGAATTATATATCTCTGCTTTTAAATATTTGATGATACTGTATGTGCAAAAAAAAATTACAATGTGTTTTTGCTCTAGTCTGTAACTATCTACCCATGCGTTTAAGTATGAGGGTTTGTTGAATTCTTGAAATACCTGTAGATATTTTGAGACCGAATGTAGGCTCTTGTCTGTGGGTTACTCCTAGAACCCTTCGCTGTTTACTCGTTCTCGTTTTGTGCCTCAAATCGACACTGGTGCCGTTTGCCTGTACTTGGTTCGCCTTTGTTCGTTTACTCTTTTGCTGTATGGTTACTGTTAACACATTTCATGTACAATTGCAATCTCTATGGTAATAAAAGAATACTCCTATTATGGTGACAGAGAATAATCTTATGGTTCGGTTTTTACAGTAATGAAAGAAAAATCAATTGGACATCTATTTCTGATAAAACAAAGATGACTGTTTTTCTCTACTTCTCTTTTGGGGGAGTGAACCCGTACAATGATGTCCCTCCTGCTTTTTAAAACAAAATGTCTTTAACTGTTCTTGGAAAAAACTGTCTGAACAGAAAAATAACTATTGTTTCCAGTTATGAAACTAATTCTAACTATTATAACTGGTAAAGAACTAATTAGTTAATTGTCCTGTAATCAGTCTCCTAAATAACTGCAACAGATAAATAAAATAAAACTAAGCAAAAGTAAAATCAAATGACCGACAAGCCCAACACTTGTCCAGTTAAAAATGAACGACCATTTGTTTCCGAATTCTTCATGAGACTGTCAGCCTTTTAAGTCTCCTCAGAGCTGGATGCTCCTGCATCAGGCTCCCGGGGTGACAAAAAGTCATGGCTCCGTTCCATGAGGTCTTTAACAGAGTAGCCTGCCTTCTGAATTTGTGTCTCCGTCAACCACGAACTGTCCTCTACTGGACGGTTCCTCCACTTTACCAAATATCTCAAATATTATTTCCTCCGTGTACGCTTTGCTACCTGTGTGTCCAAGATTCCCTCAATTTCGACGGGTGGTGCCTTCGGCATCTGTCTCGTCCATAAGTCTCCTTCCAATTGGGTGTCCCGTGGTGGCTCTGCCGCCGCATCATCTGCTGAACCTGCAACATAAGGGAACAGATCTGCCACATTAAATATAGGGGAAATACCAATCCCTGGTGGCAACTGGATCTCGTAAGCGTTCGCAGAAAATTTGCGAATGACCTTGCAGGGCCCGATTTTCCTGAACTTTAGCTTGCTGTACTCTCGCTTAGGAAATCGTTCTTTGCGTAAGTACGCGAGAACTTCATCCCCGACATTAAACTGTACTTCCCTGCGTTTTGTATCAGCTCGCTTTTTGTATTTCTGGCCACTTTCCTGCAATTTAAGCTTTACCTGTTCATGTAGTTTGCTCATAGCTTGGGCAAAATCTTCCCCATCAGCACTCCGCTTCTCCAGTTTGCCCAAATCTCGTAACTCATGCACTCCTCGCGGGTGCATGCCGTACAGTATTTGGAAAGGACTGTAGCCTGTGCTACGGTTGGGAGAATCATTATATGCAAATTCTGCCTGTGCTAACACACGATCCCAAGTACGAGAATTTTCGCCTGTTAAACTCCTGAGCAAATTTCCCAGACTCCTGTTCACTACCTCTGTCTGTCCCTCTGTCTGCGGATGGTAGGCGGAGCTAAACTGCAACTGAGTGTCTAGCTTCTTCCATAAGGTTCTCCAAAAGTGACCAGTAAATTTGACATCTCTGTCAGAAATGATGCTTCGTGGAAGTCCATGTAACCGTACAACCTCTGTGAAGAATAGGTGTGCTATGTAAGTAGCGTCACTGGTTTTTCTGCACGATACAAAGTGTGCCATCTTCGAAAATCGGTCGACTACAACCATCACCGAATCAAAGCCGCGCTGTGTTTTTGGTAATCCTAGTACAAAATCCATGCTGACCGAATCCCACGGTCGACTAGGGACGGGTAATGGCATATAAAGGCCAGTGTTTTGACTGTGACCTTTTGCCAACTGACAAGTTCTACACCTAGCCACATATCTCTGTACATCTCTCTGCATCTTAGGCCAAAAATAAAAGTGCTGTACCTGAGCGATAGTCTTGTCAATTCCAAAGTGTCCTGCCAAACCTCCGCTGTGTTTTTCCTGTATGATATTGTCTCGCATAGAACAGTTTGGAATGCACAACTGCCCCCCTTTGAACAGCAAACCCTCTTGAAGGTTATAGTCCAGCCACTTGTTGTCATTTCGCAATAGCAGGTTTTGACAAGCCTCATAGGCTTCCATAAACTCGCTGTCCGTCGGATACAGCTCTTTCAAGTGTTCAAATCCTAAGATTTGCATGGTGCTCTCCTGCAACAGTAATGTTCTCCTACTGAGTGCGTCTGCTACTTTATTTGACTGCCCACTAATATGCTTTAGTACAAAAGTGAAACTTTGCAGATATTCAACCCAGGCTGCATGCTTGTGGTTTAATTTATGCTGTTGCATGATATACTGTAACGCAGAATTATCAGAAAATAAGACAAATTCGTTACCTAGTAGATAATGCCGCCAATGCTTTAAAGCCTGCACAATGGCATAGAACTCTTTATCATAGGTCGAGTACTTCTGTCTGCTTTCGTTTAGCTTCTCGCTGAAGTAAGCAACTGGTCTGTCCTCCTGGCTGAGTACTGCTCCAATGGCTATACCACTGGCGTCGCAACGAACTTGAAAAAGTTTGTTGAAGTCTGGCAGTCTCAATACAGGTCTTTCAGTAATCTTTTTCTTTAAGATCTGAAAGCTGTTTTCTGCTGCTGCTGTCCAGTGAAAAGGTTGATTCACTTTTTTAATCGTGTCTAACATGGGCGCGCAAATCTCGCTGAAATTCCTAATGAACTTCCTGTAAAAACTGGCAAGTCCATGGAAACTTCGCACGTCAAACAAACTCTTCGGAGAGGGCCAGCTAACTATAGCTGCCACTTTCTCTGGGTCCATTTTTAATTCATTCTCTGCAATAACAAAACCCAGATATATCAGTTCTCTCTGGAAAAAGGTACATTTCTTCAAATTAATTAACAACTTGTTTTGCTGTAATTTCCTTAACACGCTCTGCAAATGCTTGAAATGCTCCTCCTTAGTTTTACTGAAAATCAAAATATCGTCCAAATAAACTATAACAAACTTACCGTTAAATTCCTTCAGCACTTCATTCATCAATCGCATGAAAGTGCTGGGAGCGTTACTCAAACCAAATGGCATCACCAGCCATTCGCACAAACCTTCGTTTGTCTTGAATGCAGTTTTCCATTCATCTCCCTCACGAATCCTGATCTGGTGATACCCACTTTTCAGATCAATCTTTGAAAAGTAGGTCGCTCCGCTTAGGCAATCCATCATATCATCCATCCTTGGCAAGGGAAACCTGTATCTAACGGTAATCTTGTTAATGGCCCTAGAATCTGTACACATCCTCCATTATCCCCCTTTCTTGGGAGCCAAAACAGTGGGTACTGCACAAGGACTCGTGCTCTCCCGAATCAAGCCTTTGTCCAACAACTCTTGGACCTGTTTTCTAATCTCTTCATGGTCCTTGGGACTCATGCGGTAGGCTGCTTTGTTTGGCAGACTCGCTCCTGGTATAAAGTCGATGCAATGACTAATACCCCTTCTAGGTGGCAACTCATCCGGAAGATCATCCACCACAATATCTCCAAAATCTCGTAGCAACCTCTGAACGTCCTCTGGCAAATCTGAAACCTGTGTGTGGAGTACCACTGTCCTTGGTCTCCTTATGACAGCAAAATTTATCTCGCTGTCTTCAATCTGCTTAATGAACTCTTTTCCTCCTAACAGCAGTGCCTTCACTCCGCTAGTTTCTGCTGTGTTTTCTTCCTTGAGGGGCACAAGCGTATGCTTGATCCCATCTTTCACGAATTTGTAACAATTAGTTTTTCCATCGTGAACTGCCCCCCTGTCGAACTGCCACGGTCGTCCCAACAACAGATGACAGACATCCATGGGCATCATGTCACAAAGGATTTTGTCCTTATATTTCCCAATCTGAAACTCTACTTCGCATTGTTCATCAACCAATAGTTGATGCCCCTTCTGTAACCATGATACCTTGTAAGGGGTGGGATGTTTCAGTTTCTTTAATCCCAATTTCTCCACCATCTCCACAGCTACCAGGTTATCGGTACTTCCGCTGTCAACAATTACCTTGCAGCATTTGCCTTGTGATTTGCAGACAGTGCGAAACAATGCTTTCCGCTGATCTGGTTCTGCAGCTTCCTTGGTTGGCTTCAATAATACCTTGTTCATCACCAAGGCTTCACCTATCTCAGGTGTATTCTCAGCTTCCTGAGGTGTTTCCTCTGCATCCTCTGGCTGGGAAATATAGGTTCCTCTTCCGCCTGCTGGTTCGCCCTCCGGACAGTCATAAGATTTATGTCCCAACTTATGGCAACGGTAACACTGGACAATCCCTCTGCCCCGACCAAAACCTCGTCCCCTTTGAGCTGGTCGCCCTTCTCTGTTACTGTTGTCTCTCTCTGCTGTACCAGTAGACTTAGAGCTGCTGCCCTCCTCATTCGAGGCTGTACCTCTACCTCTGCCATACAATTTGCCTTTGCCTTTGCCAGAACCTCCTCCTCTCCGAGAGTTCTGTTTCCTATTTATTTTCTCTTCAGCCTTCAATGCAAACTGATAGGCTTCGTCTAATGTCTGCGATGAAAGGATACCAATTTCGTCTAAAATCTCCCCTCTCAAGCCATTTACATACCTGGCCGTCTTCTCTGAGGTATCTTCCACATATCCTGCTCGCAGATTTAGTTTGTAGAATTCTTCTGTAAATTCGCGCACAGTCATCCCTCTTTGTTTCAGGTTCTGTACCTGCCTGTACAACATGATGTGATAGTCCTTCGGTAAGAACTTCTCCTTCAGCTTTGCTTCCATCCTAGCCCATTTCTTGATGGGTTGTTTGCCTAACCTCCTTCTTTCAGCCTGAACGCTGTCCCACCATAAGGACGCATGTCCTTTCAACTTGGTGGCGGCAAATCTTACCTGTTTGTCTTCGCTGGTTTCCTCAAACTCAAAGAATTTATTCACTTCACTTAACCAGTCTAGCAACACTTCTGCCGATAAGCTTCCATCATACGTAGGCAACTCATGCTTCGGTTTATGGCTGGATAGCAAAACTGATTTTAACAATCTCAGTTCTGGTGTTATCCCCTCAAATTCATCCTGCTCTGGCTCAACTGCCTCTTCATCACTGTTATCCGCTGGGTTTCGTCTTCCTCCAGCCTCTATCACCGCCAATCTCTCTCGCAAAACTCTTATCTCTTCGCGCAATCCGTCATCTACTGGCCTATGTACCAGTCGTCCTCTGCCTCTTCCTCTTCCTCTTACCTCACCTTCACCTTCTACCTGTTCCATTGTCTCTAATTCAAAAGGAACCAGCTCTGATACCACTTATGATGGCTCCCGCCGTATGCTTGCACCTGTCCTGTTTTACCCCGCGTCTGGTATGACTTTTAATGTTAACTTTATGTCAAAGGTACGACGCCTCGTGGTCTGGGTTTAGGGTTTGTCCCGGCTCCTCCGGTTGCAGGCCCACACCTGCCGGTTACTCCGTCTTTAGTTCTCGTTGCCGCGCTTCACTTTGCCGTTTTTCTCATTTCTTTTTGCCTGGAGAGCTCTGTCCGCGCCTGTGAAAACCCTCAGGTTCTGCTCTTGATGTACAGTGACGAAACTACTGTGGTTTTATAGTGTTTTAAGACTGTGGATGAACGCCTTCGGGACCTGCAACGTTTTTCTTCCTTTTTTTGATGGTATTTATATAGAATTGTGGCATATATCGTGATATTTTCTGATTTCGTGTTCTCGTTGTCTATGCTCCTCAATTTAATTTGACTGGTTTGTTTTCTCAACGGCAGGCTCGCACCATCCTTCCACGCTCCTCCTGGTTACACGGTAAGTCTACTTTTCGTGACAGACATTCTGGGTTTTTCTGGTTTCATCTCTAACCCCTTTTCGCCACTGTCAGCAGGTTATGATTGTTCTCTGGTTGTTTCGAAATCCTCTCTCACTCTCAGGTAACCTTTGATCAAACCCTTGCTTTGTCTTTTACTTCTTTTTCAGCTTACGAATGTGCTTCGACTCTAACATTGTTTGGTTGGCTTTTGGTGACAGGTATCCACCTGTATCGCTCTATGGCCAATGTTGCTCTACGGCCTTGTTGGTGACTTCGCTGCTTCGGTCACGGGTAGCTCTGTTCCGTTCTATAGCTATGCATTTGACTATTAATGTTATAAGTCTGATAGGTTCTGTAATGGTCAAGTCCGGTCTTGTGGAGGTGATATCCCTCTCGGCTAAGATTTCCTTGCTTTCGTGTTCTGTTGCTTAGGAACCCTTTTCGGGTACTAGCTCTCCGTTATAGTCTTCTCGGATGGCTCTGTTATAAACCCTTCATTTTGGTTTTGGAAGTATGTTAAATACGTCTGAGTATTCTGTCGGATTTAAGAGAGGGTTCTCGACAATTTTCGAGCCCTCCTTCTGTTGCTTCGTATTTGGTCCTACAAACCCTCGGCTTTCTGTTTGGTCTGTTGCGATTTGAAATGGCTCTGCTATGTATGTCACTGTGTATTATTGGTTCAACAGTGAACCTCTGTCTGTATCTTATATACTCTGATCAATATATTTAATGGACTCTTTTTCTACAGCAAATGTGACGCTCGGCTCTTAACTATGTGTTAACAATAATACATGGAATTATATATCTCTGCTTTTAAATATTTGATGGTTCTGTATGTGCAAAAAAAAATTACAATGTGTTTTTGCTCTAGTCTGTAACTATCTGCCCATGCGTTGAAGTATGAGGGTTTGTTGAATTCTTGAAATACCTGTAGATATTTTGAGACTGAATGTCGGCTCTTGTCTGTGGGTTACTCCTAGAACCCTTCGCTGTTTACTCGTTCTCGTTTTGTGCCTCAAATCGACACTGGTGCCGTTTGCCTATACTTGGTTCGCCTTTGTTCTTTTACTCTTCTGCTGTATGGTTGCTGTTAACATACTTCATGTACAATCGCAATCTCTATGGTAATAAAAGAATACTCCTATTATGGTGACAGAGAATAATCTTATGGTTCGATTTTGTTACAGTAATGAAAGAAAAATCAATTGGACATCTATTTCTGATAAAACAAAGATGACTGTTTTTCTTTACTTCTCTTCTGGGGGAGTGAACCCGTACAATGATGTTTCTCCTGCTTTTAAAACAAAATGTCTTTAACTGTTCTTGGAAAAAACTGTCTGAACAGAAAAAATAACTATTTTTTTCCAGTTATGAAACTAATTCTAACTATTATAACTGGTAAAGAACTAATTTGTTAATTGTCCTGTAATCAGTCTCCTAAATAACTGCAACAGATAAATAAAATAAAACTAAGTAAAAGTAAAATCAAATGACCGACAAGCCCAACACTTGTCCAGTTAAAAATGAACGACCATTTGTTTCTGAATTCTTCATGAGACTGTCAGCCTTTTAAGTCTCCTCAGAGCTGGATGCTCCTGCATCAGGCTCCCGGGGTGACAAAAAGTCATGGCTCCGTTCCATGAGGTCTTTAACAGAGTAGCCTGCCTTCTGAATTTGTGTTTCCGTCAACCACGAACTGTCCTCTACTGGACGGTTCCTCCACTTTACCAAATATCTCAAATATTCTTTCCTCCGTGTACGCTTTGCTACCTGTGTGTCCAAGATTCCCTCAATTTCGACGGGTGGTGCCTTCGGCATCTATCTCATCCATAAGTCTCCTTCCAATTGGGTGTCCCGTGGTGGCTCTGCCGCCGCATCATCTGCTGAACCTGCAACATAAGGGAA
>APFE030065202.1:0-17294 GCA_000404065.3 Pinus taeda | reverse complement strand
CTTCTGAGGATGAGTCACTCTGTGTCTCCATCTCATACTCGAACGAATGCTGTGATGTCATGACTGCAATGTGGACTATGATTAGGCTGCCCTTTTGATGATAGTGTGAGGTTGGGTGCCTTTGTAATATCTATTACCAAGGGGAACAATGAAACAGGGAGTGTTAGGAAGGGAGTGATGAAATGGGGATAGGGTTATAGGGAGAAATTTGTTATGGATATGGGAGGAGTTTGGGTATTTTGATGGGGTAGGGTTTGGGGTTTTGTGTTGACCAAATAGTGGAGGGATAGGGGAGAGGGTTTGGTAGTAATTTAGGGCAGGGAATTTAGGAAAAATGAGAGAGGGAAGATGGGAAAAATGATAGGTGAGGGGAAAAAGGTGAGTGGAGTGAAACCTTGGCACTAACAAGACATTTTAACAAACCTAGCCATCAATTTCTTGGTGATTTCTTATGGTTGACTTTATGCATTTTGGTGACATTCAAACATCTCAATAAACACCCTATCATTGACAAAATTTGATGAGCAAGTGATTTTAAAGAGCCTACCTCTCAATTTGATAGGCTTCACCAAAATTTGGGAGTGTTTGGGCACTTGTCTCGGCCCTTGTCTGTATGCGCCGCGTGAAAAGCCCAATGTGCCGCGCCCTGGGTATGCGCCGTGCCCATAGAAAAATTGAACTGTGGGTAGGCTGCGTGTGCGCCGCGCCCTCTGTGTGCACCACGCTCCTCGGTATATGCGCTGCGCCCTCTAAAACCGCCTCCAACTCACTCAAACGCTTACCAATGCACACTCACACCTTTACAACGCTTCTTCAAGGCTTGTAATAGCACAATGCCTTTGGTTTTGATAAAAATTTGTATATATAGCCTTGGAAGAGATGGGTTTAATTTTTGCCTCTTCAAAAACCCATTTTTCTAATGTTATGTTTTGCACTTTTTTCATTGACTTTCACTTTCCCTTTGAAATTTTAGCTCAAATGATGAAATTTTTGGCATTCTTTGCAGGGATTGCACGATAGGACATTTGGCCACGGAAACCATGACTGCATCTGAAAAAATCAACTTGCGACTTTTTTGAAAATTTTGTCATAAATGACACTATTTGACTTTTCTTCAAAACAGAGTTTTGAAGAAGAGTCGAAGTCTATCCGCATGATGATGAAGCTCTCTAAACCGTAACTATGTAAGGGCCTCACTCTGGCCTGCATGGCTTTACTGGACATGTTCAAAGACCAAATTGATGAATTCCTAGACCTAGACCTTGAAATGACCTTTTTCCTTTAAAGGACCAGACCTTGACTGTCATGGACTTTGATGATTATTGACAAAAGACCTGAGCCAGCAGGAGCCAGACATGAGGGGGAATGACTATCATGACCTTCTCCGCCAGATTATGGCATGTCCCTAGCGGAATGCAACTGGGAGAATGGAGCGGGACACCTAAACATGAAATGCATACAGAGTTTTGATCTCTGACGGAGGACTGACCATACCGACTCTAACACTTGGTAAACCCTCTTGCCTAATACACCCTTTTTGATTTATTTCTTGTTTTTAAGTTCTAAAATTTAACAGCCCACGATAAAATGACTTACGTATGAAGTTATCCTTGGCCTCATATTGCCTGATTAATAGTAAATTTTAATTATAGGCTCAAATCAACCACCCCTTATTGTTTTTGAGAGAAGGTCATCATGGCTGAACCACCAGGTTCACCTTACATTTCCCCTTCATCATCTGACACTGAAGGGTCATAACAAGGAGTTCATCCTGAGATTTCACAGTCACTTGAAGCCCAAGCTCTTGTACTTGGAATTATCCTAAGTATTCACCCCTTGCTTCTCATCCTCCACCTTGAGACTCATCATCTCAGTAATCTGATCTAGAAACTCTTGAGAGTATACAAAAGTTTTTATTATTCCATCTGAATCTAATTTTTGATCCATTGGTCGTATCTCCTCAATGACCATATAGTCCATACGATAATCCTAGTGTGCCTTTGGAGTTATCTCCACCATCATGTCAGATTCCCCCTCGCCAACTGTTCCCACCCATGGCATCAGAAGCTGAGTTTCCAACCTCTCCTCGAGGTCCTCCAGAAGTCTCAACCACTCATACTCCTGGTGTTGACAATGATTCTGAATATGAATTTCCACCTGAAGGCTTTCTGTATGTGGGAAGTGTACGACCTTCACCACCGCTTGAAAGCAGTGAACCTTTTTTTCCAGCTGGTTATACCTCTTTGGTTCAATTGGTTTCAGGTACTCCAAGTGTGTCTTCACTTTATCACAATCCCATTTGGTCATCAGGAACCATGCCTACTTTTGGTCCATTTGTTCCAAGCATGACCTCTCAAATTCCTTTACCGACTGCAGTTTCTTTAGTTCCTGTACAACTGACAATTACGATTGGGATAGTTAATGTCCCTATAGGTTCCTCAGGTCCTCCATTAAGTGGACAATATGTGCCACCACCTATCCCATTGTGATAGTTAATGTCCCTATAGGTTCCTCAGGTCCTCTATTAAGTGGAAAATATGTGCCACCACCTATCCCATTGCATGGGGGGAAACAACCACCTCCTCCATATGTACCTCTTGTTTTGGGTCAAAATTATGTGAGTGGATCTCAAACTCACGCTACTAGAGCTAGTCAAATGTTTCTATTGTACCTTATCTTAGTGGATCATCTATTCCATCTCGATCAGGCCAAATCCCGTATCGCTAGACTCTTTCGGCCCAGATACCCTACCAACAACCATACCATCCGTATGGATTACAACAACCTCAAAATGCATCCTTTTCCCAACAGGCAGGCCCCCAAATGCATCCTGGTTCAAATCCCTCATTTGGGGCATCTGGCCAATTTCAAACTAGAACCTATCAATACCAACCTGAAACCCAACAAATTCCACAAGGAACTTTCCAACAACAACAACCTTATGTACAACAAGGACCTTATGTGCAACAAGGGCTTTATCAACAACCATTGCAGTAGCAAGGATAACACTTGCAGCAACAAAACCAACCCTTGTATCAACAAGGCCAACCCTTACAGCAATAAGGTCAATCCCTGCAGTAGTAGGGTCAACATTTTTATCGCCAGGGTCAATAGTTACAACAACAACCTTATAATCCATACTCTTCACAAGATGTTTATCTACCTTATGTTTCTCAATGGCTTATGACAGGTCAGTATCAATCTTACCTTGGTCAAAACCCATCTTTGTGGGGGGGGGGGGAATCCGCCTTTGTATGGTCATAATACTTCTCAGCGGGGGCAATATCAAGCTCCTTATGGTCAAAATTCGCCACTTTGGGGGAAAAACCATACCAACAAGGCTGGAATCCACAAGTTGGGCCTTATCAAAGGCCTCCCATGCCTTTCAATCCACAACTTCCATTTCTAGCAACGTTGGAACTACTGGTTTTGTCAAGACTTACAAATGATCCAATACTCCATTCACTATGTTGGCCTCCGTTCCTACCAAGATTCCTGGAAAGTGTCCAAAATTCGAAAGAAAGTCTGGAGAAGACCCTAAGGTCCATGTTATGTCTTACCATTTATGGTGTTCATCCAATTCCTTGGTTGAGGACTCTGTTCGTCTATGCCTTTTCCAATAAACCCTGATAGGTGCTACCACGAAATAGTACATCGAGTTACCTCAAGGTGCCTATCAAGACTTCAAATCTTTGGAAATTTTCTTCCTTACTCACTTCCAGTTATCAGTTTGATATGAAACTGGTAGCAGTTTGCTTACACCTTTGAAATAGAATACTGCTTCCCACATCTCTAATCATATCCATGAGTGGAGATGTCAACATCACCTTATCAAGTGTGATATACCTGATGAGATTTTAACTGAATGGTTTACCAAATAATTCATCAAAAAAATTGCCAAGGACATAGCGATGGGTGGTTGTGTGGCCGAAGATCAAGCCATTGCCTATGCCCAATATTTAGATTTGGTATATTCCCAATCTGGCACGTTATATGATCTCTTGCCTTATGCTCCGAGACCATCTATGGATCTAGCATCTTCTAAACCTCCATACGTACCACCTATTGATGGTATTATTGGATCAGTGACTCAAAATTCCAGTAAAGCTTCTTCAAAGAAGAATTTGGTTTCAACTACTGCATCCAATCCTCCTTTGAATCCCTCTCCAAATCCTAGTAAAACCTCTGAGGTTAATGTCATTCAGTCTACTGCAACAAACAAAGCCTCAAAAGGTAAAAAAAGGGGTAAAGGAAAAGCCAAATTGGATACCCCAAAATAGGACCCTCTGAAATTGTCTGCTGATGATGTGTCTAAACATAAGCCCAAATATCCTTGTCTCATTTGTGAGGAAGATAACTATACCAAGGATTGTCCCTGTCGTGCAGAAGTTAGTCACTTGTTAAAAGGCACTCAAGGGACATCAGTTGTACTAAAAGAACCTTTTCCATCACAGTAAACCCAATTGGTAGAACAACTGCAATCTTCTACATCTTCGGGTTCTCAGGTTTATATGAGTGGAATGGTACCTATTTATGTTGCCACTTGCTCAAAAGACTATCCAACTCCTCCCAAATAGGTTGTGGAGAAAGAAGTTACTGATACACCTTCCACTTCTACTCCACCTAGTGTCGGTCTTCTTCATATTGAGAGACCTAGTAATGACTTCGTTATCCGGCCACCTCCCAAGGGTGTCGTTCGTAAATCATCTTACAATCCAAATGCGTGAGCTGCCCAGCCTTACACTATTGTTGAAGATTTAGCTCAAGCGCCTTCGACGATGTCTGCCTTGGAAGTTCTTCAGAGTTTTCCATTGCAACGGAAAGCATTAATATCCACTATAGGAACAATTGACCCTACTGATTCAGTCTGGTTACCTTTGACCTGGAAAATCATGTTCCACATCTTCCACATCAACTTGCTTTCTTAATCCAAGTCATTATAAAAGGGAAGACGATTCATCAAACTGTGACTAATGAGGGTGCTTCCACGTGCATCATGTCTGTCTCATGCTGGAAAGCTATAGGCTCTCCGCCTCTCAACCAGTCTCCTAACACCTTAGAAGCCTTTGATGGCAAAGGAAATCGTCCTTATGGTATTCTCATGAACTTGCCCATAACCTTGGAAGGAAAAAACATTAACTTAGAAGTAGAAGCCATTGATGCCAATTTGAATTATAACCTTCTACTAGGTCGAAGTTGGAATCATGCCATGTTTTGCATGGTTTCTTCTTTGTTCCGTGTGATCCATTTTCCTCATGAGGGGAAAATAGTCACTGTTGATCAATTAACCTTTTTCTCTTTTGGCTCTATGAATCGCAATGTGCCATATGTGGGAAATAATGACATCCCTTATGAGACTGTTGGGGCAGGTCTTTTTAAAGAATCTTCTCTATGGGAAATTTTTCCCTCCCACCTCCAAACATCGCTTTTGTCAACATCATCTCCACTTCTCAGGATCCTTGGATCATTCCTCATTCTGATGAAGTTGATTCTTTTGGTGATGTCATGTTACTCAGTCCAACAGAACAAGCCTATCAAGTTGTTGTTTTGGCTTCGACAGTCACTTCTGAAAGTCATGCTACGCTTAGTATGCATCTAGATGCGTATTCACAGTGCCCTTGGCTTGGTTCTTCGGATTGTCTGGATCCTTTGAATGAGACACTTCCCACTAACGAGAGTATCACTGAGGTTATGTCCCTTAAGAGACTCTCGGGAATGATGCCCGTCATCGTTCCTCATTTCTCTCGAGTCTCAGAGAGATTTCATCGTGTTTAGATACCTTTGTTTCCTGTACACTGACCCATCCACTTCAAACGCCTATTTTGGTGCACAAAGTTCTGTCTGAGGGAAACATGGGGAACATTACTGCTACGATGCCCATCAACATTTCTGTTAAACTAGGAATTGTAGAAAACACCCATGTCGGGGTCTCTTGTTCTCTAGATGAGATCAAGATTTACACTGCCCTCTTTAAGGAATTCTGCGTTGTTTTTTCCTGGTCATGAATATATGCATGGGATACATCCGAGTATAGTTGTGCATGAAATTCCTACCTATCCAAACGTGAAGCGTGTTCGTCAGCGACTTCGCCTAGTGCACCCTAGAAAGGAAACCACAATAAAGGGAGAGGTTGAAAAACTTCTAAAGGTTGGTTTCATTTACCCCATTCCATTGACAGATTGGGTTTCAAACATTGTCCCTATGACTAAAAAATAGGGGACTATTCGCGTTTGTGTTGATTACCATGATATCAATTGGGCGTGTCCGAAAGATAATTATCCAGCTCCTTTTATAGACCAGATCATTGATGAATGTGCCAGGAGTGAGATTTTTTCTTTTATGGATGACTTTTCTAGCTACAACCAAATTAACATTCTTCCCACCGATCAACATAAAACTGCTTTTATCTGTCCATGGGGAACCTTCGCCTACAAAAAGCTGCCTTTTGGTCTGAAAAATGCTAAGAACTACCTTCCAATGAGTGATTTCTTATGCTTTTCATGACATCAAACACATCGTTCAATCGTATCTTGACAACTTACTGACCCATTCTTCTAAGCATCAAGATCATCCTGACCACCTTCGAGCAATTTTTCTTCATTGTAGACACTACAATATCAATTTAAATCCACATAAGTGTGTCTTCTGCGTCGAATCTGGTCGTCTCCTAGGGTTTGTGGTATCTAAAGAAGGCACTTGGATTGACCCCCTCAAAGTTGAGGCCATTGTGAATTTACCCCTTCCATCATCTTTACATCATTTGTAGAGCTTGCAAGGGAAAGCTAATTTCCTTCATCATTTTGTACCAAATTATGCTGAAATTGCCAAGGGATTTACTCGATTTTTGAAATGGGGATCCCCTTCATTTGGAATGAAATTGCTCAAAACTCTTTCAATGCATTAAAGAACACCCTCATTAGTGCCCCTTTATTGCATCCCCCCAATTATCACCGTGATTACTTCTTGTACATGGCCTCAACCGATAGTACTATTGCCATGGTACTGGTGCAAGACGATGATGATGGAAATGAACATGTGATTTACTACTTAAGCCAAAATCTTATTGATACTGAAACTCGATATGCCCATGTTGAGAAACTGAATTTATTAGCTATTCACGTTGTTCAATGCTTTCAACACTATATTCTCTTGCGGAAAACCATCGTGATTTCTGACAGCAACCCCATGACCTACATTATGACTTGTTAGTTATTGGGGGGAAAGTATTCTATGTGGATTGTTATCCTTCAGGAGGGTTAGCACTTAGTAATTTTCTGAGGTTGCAGAAGAAAATCACCAAGGTAACCAAAAACCAACTTTGGAAGCTGGGATCTAGCCCTACCAGCTTCAGAGAGGGCTCTCTCTGTAATATTTAACTTTGTTGGATTGAATATTAGGCTGGTTATGAATTTTAAGGTTTGATTTGTATTTGAATGATTGGTTGATAACTAGATTACCATTGGGCTATGGGAGTCTGTTACATAAAATACATATTGACTGCAGTGTCTACAGATAGATCTCAGAGGGAAGGGTAGCCAAAATAAATGGATTCTTTAAAGTTTGTGAAATGGAGAATAAGAACATATTTAAGGTTCACTTTAAATATAGAGCATTATTACCTGAATTCTATATTTAAAGATCAGAAGAAAACATTGAAATTATTCATAGTCAGGTGTAGAGTGTAGATTTAAACAAATTATGCCCTTTACTTATCTATTGAATAATTCATATTTGAAAACAAATATGTGTTATAAACATAGAAATATAGACACATAAGACGATAGATGCACTTCACTAACAACTCGACACAAGAATCCTGTGAAAGAGATTCTGTATTACTGGTAATCTGCTGATGCTTCAACAATATACAATAGTGTTATTCGTACAAAAACCAACATCTCTTACTTTAAATGATGAAGTATTTATAAAAATTCTAAGCTAAAATATCTTGAAAAAATATCAAGATTTGTTACAAATATCTCAAACTGTATTAGACAAATAGAACTGAAATATAGGACATTCAAAACTAATGAATCTATTTGGCACTATCTTTGTGGATTGTTGGTGACAAAGAAGAGCAATTCGAATTTCATAGCAACTCTTATTTGATGAGGTGGCCTCCAAGTCACTAACTATCATTGAGCTTTTTCCTCCCGAAATTCTAAAAAATAGGATCCTGTGATCCCTTTGTATCTCCAAAACCATAACATCTGTTAGAAAACTGAGAGAGGTTTTTGTACATGAGAATGTTTTTAGAAAAAAACCTCTTTTCGTTTTTGAAAATTCATTCTCATTTGTTTGAAAACCATGTTTTAAATGACTGTGCTGTATATGAAAAACATATTTTTAACCGACCATGAAACAAACACATGACATGGAGGCAGGAGGTGACATGGAGGTGGGGGATGATGTGGAGGCACATAGTTCATGGAGAGGAAGTGGGGTCTGCAAGGGTGATGTGGAGATGGGTGGGGTAAAAATTCCAAGTGGCAGGTAGTGACTAGTGCGGGAGTGATAACGAGGTGAAATGTTAGCGAGAGAAAGATCAGGGGACGTGAATGCGTGGCGTCATTGGAATAGTAGTTAAGGAGGGACGTGGAGGGTGAAGGTTGGCGGGAAGGCGGGAGTCAAAAACCGCTTTCGAAGGGAGGGGTAGGTGATATATGGTATGAAAGTTGGGGGGGGGGGGAGTTCAAAGTGACGAGAAGGAGACACGTAGAGATGGGGCCCAAAGAGGTAAACAAATTTCCAGAACACCCCCCCAACCGACAAATAGATACATGGCGGGGGGTGTGAAAAGGTGTTGGAGCCGTCATATGAAAAGGCGATGTGATCGAGAGCAGGGAATATGTGCGCCATTTAACCACATACAACAAATCTCCATTTGTCGTTTTCAACTCTACACTAAAATCAAAACTATAGTACCAAGGCCTTATTACAATTTATTTAATCACATTTAAATTATGTGATTAATTTAATCTGAACATACTTAATTATCCTCTAATGCTGCATTTTGACTTGCAAGCATATTTTTTATTATTTTTCTTAAGGTTTTGACATTTTTTTTTGGGAAATAATTTACAACATTTCAAACACAATAATGATCAAATATGATCAAATGATCCTATAAAAATCATAGGACCTTAACAAGGAGTTCGATTTGGAATTTTCAAAATTACATGATGGCAGAGCTCATTGCTTGGTTGTGTTGCATCATGACGACTCAACTCCTGATTATCCATAGGCAAATGACCAAGTTGAGGTAGTAAAAAAAGTCTTGGTTAGCATGCTTCAACATACCATTGGGATGCATAAATAAAAATGGCATCTCATTCTATTTTTAGCTCTTTGGGATTACCGAACCGTAGTTAAGACTGTCATTGGATTCACACCCTTTTAGTTGGTGTATGGTCTAGAAAAAACTCTTCCAATTGAGTATGAAATTACTTCCCTGAAACTAGCTACCGAATTACTCCCTAATACCTCACATGAGGAGGAAATTTTACTTTACCTCGAAAGGCTCGATGAAACTCACCATCTTGCAGCTTTAGTAATTGACGCCCAAAAGAAACGAGTTAAGGAACAATTCGACGGAACTGTTTCTCTCGGCGTTTTTGCTGAGGGTGACTTGGTCTTGTTATACGATCAAACCAATGATAAATTGGGAGCTGGGAAATTCGAACCAATGTGTCATGGGCCTTACATTTTCAAACAAGTTTTACAAAAAGGTGCTTATGAGTTAGTAGATTATGAAGGAAATTCTTTGGTTGAGCCACGAAACGGGCTTTACCTAAAGAAGTATTATGCATGATTTTCCATGTAAATACTTTTGAACATTAGTGTGCAGTGTGGTTTAGGTGTCTTAGTTTGCTTTTGCAAATGTTTTCCTCTACTTACCTTGTGCTCTACTTGGTTTTCATATGTCATCCAACCGTTACGTCGGTTTTGCTAATGGTGCTTGTCGTAGTGCACATAATCTATCTTCCGCTGCATGGGAAATCTATGACCCTAATGGTGAGTTAGTGAATTTACAAGGTATATGTTTAGGTCATACAGCGAATGACATTGCCAAATATAGTGTGATCATCAAACTTTTGTCAGAAGTTATCGCTCTTGGTATTAGAGAGTTAATCATGAATCTTGATTCACAACTCACTGTACTACAACTTAATGGACAATATAAAGTTAGAAACCCTCAAATTTTGAGAATGTATTTGCGAGTTTGTCTATTGGAATGATACTTTGATTTTATTAGTTATCATCACATTCCAAGATGCATGAACACATTAACAGATGCATTGGCTAACTACGTGTTAGATATATATTTGCGAAACATGTAAATCATAAAGCATCACATAATAGCCATGGTAAACATAAAAACATGTATATATATATATAGAGTGTTTGCAAAAGAGTTTTCTACATCAAAATGAAAAAATCTGTGTTCTGAGACACATGGCTTTATAAGCCTACAACTGTGTAGAAAGTAAACTAGAGTTGGTTATTTTCCCACATGGTCATCAAGATGGCACGGAATAACCCTAATGAATCGTCCCAACAGCCGACACAATCTGGAGGAACCCCTACAGTGTGCCTCTGGTAGCGCAATGGCACCTCATCTATCGAGGCATACTCTGGAATGTCCTTGGTTAAAGCTTCCAGGTTTCACTCTACCTCGATGATAGGATCTACTCCCTCCTCATAAGGAGCCTCCTCAATTTAGCGTGCCGCTCACTTGGCTACCGTAGAAACCCCTAGAGGTATCTCTGGTCCCACATCTGCAAAACATCATAAGTCAAATCTCAGTACACAGGCAAAAAAAATTATTAAATAAAAACTTCAAAAATATTTTTTACCTGAATCGGTCCACTATGCCCCTTGAGGAAGTGGAAGGTCTGGATCACCTCGAAAATTTGAGCTGGCATATGCCCAATCGTCAAACATGTTTAGCTGCTGACTTAGCCATCCAAAACATTCCAGAGGGAATGACATATGCTAGTTGCCTCCATGTCGAGGCATCAACTCTCCCCATCTGAGTAATCGTGGATATCTCGGTGCTAGTGCATCCACTTCTAACCACTGATAACGAAACAATGGCACACGTTCTAGGATGAACGTCACCAAAATGGATTTGAAACCAAATTGTTTCAGAATCCCTGACTTACACTTGGTAAGTTGGTGCTTCATGCACACCAACAAACCCTCACTCCAATTGAAAACCGTAGGATTCAGACACTAGACAAACCAATGATGAAATAAATATCGGCAACCTCTATTTCGAGTTCTTGATCCTCGATCATGAATAGTTGGCGATCCACATCCCACCAACTAATTAGATGTTGCAATAACTTAGGTTGTGATATGATCCTAGGAATCCTAAAGAACTTGAGCAATCCACATGCTCGTAGGGCATCAACACAATCTTGATCCTGAGCTTGCCTGATGGTTTTCAGCTTCATGTCCTCTTTCTTTCCATTCAACCACCCTTTTAGATTGATTATCCTATGGAAAATCAATAAAACAAAATTTCATGAGCTTCCATGAAGACAAAATCCAAGATAAACTATTTAACATGGAGGATTTCATTCAAAATTTTTTACCTTGGTGCCAGTGTGGTTGTTTATGAATTTTCTGGCACTGCCAACACGAGGGTTTAATTGACCATAGGGTGAGCAGCACGAGTCTAATGGGTAAAATCCACATTGGTCACCCACGATATCAAATTTTTTCAAGTCCTCCTTGCAGCCTAATCTATGGATGAAAATGCATGAAATGACTACCAAAATGAAGGGAAGGGACAAATCTCTTACCTGCAACAAGCGACTTGGCGAATGGTGTTCGAGATTGATCGTGCTCCTTGCTTGAAAATCGAGGTAAAATGAGGTAAAAATTCTCTCACAATTGCAAATTGGTAAAATGGTAAATATGATTTACTTTCCCCTTATTTATAGGTTTTAAATAATATTTTTACCAAATTAGGGCATATTTCACTCATTTTTTAATATTTTTCCTCGAAATCGGTAATGTACATTTCATTGTGCAGCGATGGGTCATATATTCTTCGCGACAGTGATTTATCTTGACTGATTCAATGAGTTTTATTTTATCACCTTTTCGGGCTTGTAGAAAATAAATGAAAAATTGACCCCATGGAGTCATCTTTAAGCTCTTTTCTGACTCTCGAAAAATGAAATGATTGCTGAGTACTTGCCGTTTCGAACTCGTTAATGTAAATGCAATGACTTCTACTCATTCTAAGTTTATCCCTTTTTTGGAATGAGATAAACTATTGTATGAAAGAGGAATACCTTAGTCGAACATGGCTAAGAGTTTCTATTGAATATTGTTTTCTACCCTTTCGAGTTCAAGAGACGATTTAAGAAAAGGGACGATTTTTTTTTTCAAACTCTCTAAACATGAAAAAGGTACCGAGTTTCACCTTTGTCAAACTTGTAAAACTTAAATGACATAGGACTTGTCACAATGACGAGACTGATTTTCTCCTTCCTAGGACTCGTAAAAATTACTAGGATGGATTCATCCGAAGGATGAACTTATATGGAAAGAATATGCTATCCCCTTCAAGACTACGATAGAAAATATATGGGGTACTCGCCAGAAATGGTGGGGGAAAAAGTGAAAGAGATCATCTCTTGTATTCTGTAAAGGCAACATGTTGCTCTTGAACATGACACTCATTTGTTGCTCATGTTTGGTTTGGGAAATCCTCACTTAGTCACTTGCCTTCTTGGGTTTGGGAAATCCATTTTGCCTCTCATCTGATTATACCGCTTCGTCATCATGACCTCTAATCCTATGTTGAGTCAAATGCTGCCAAACTCCAGAGTCGTGTCACCGATGTGTTAAATAGAAGTCCTATCTGCAGTTATTTACCGCTTATACATTGTCTGACTTTCTTCTACAGTCTTGGATCACACTTATCTACTCTGCTATATCCTTTTGTTTTGTGTCAATGATGTGGGATTCATTATGACCCTCCTTTGATGTATCACTTCCTGTCGACTTCAACTAATTATCCGAGAAGATGATCTAGAAACTCCTTTCCAGTACCTTAGAGATTTCATGCCTCAATGAAAAGTTCGTCACATTCGACGACAAGTTTACATCATTGACCTTCAATCAGATGATTCCACGAGTGTGCGAATTCAACTTCATTATTCACATTCATGGATTGTGTTGATTGTACCTTGAGAGCCACCGTCATTATTGATGGTTTCTCTCGTGCCTATTAACGGTTTACATCATTGACGACAATCAAGTGGTTTTCTATCATGTTCGACTTTGACACATTTATTCACATGTTAGAATTCGTACATTGATTAGGTCGAGATGGAGCGCAAGACCCTGGATTTTGTATGATAAAATCCAAGTTGTGTGGAGTTATGAGTTATTCATGATTGTTCACATGTTTCCTCTAGACATATGGATGCGACCATACTGTGGGTCCATATTCATTATCCTTTCTATTAAGATGGATGTGACCATACCGAGGATCCTTGCACATGATTCCTTTTATGCAGATGATTGCGTCCATACGACGAACTCATGTATTATTCGATGCATATTCATGTATCATTAGGCATGATCATCAGAGATGTCAGATATGTATATGCTTTATTTGCAGGTCTCCTGACGATGTTGTTCTCGTCCTTGCACTGACTTTTAAAGCATCTTAGCCATCACTCCTTGTTCTGCCTTCATACTTTAGGGGGAATATGTTACACAATATTTTGTCACACCTCCTGTTCACTTATTGTTCCATATCCTAAAGTGCTAATACATTGACAACTATGCAACATATCCATCATGATATGCAAACCAAAATCTCCCTGAAGAATCAAAGGAAAACCGCCTTGAATCCATTCTGAAGAAGGTTAACTAAAAACCTAAATTTTAGCATCAATGCGTTTTGCTACACTGCCTACCCATGTTGATGGCAGGTTGCACAGTTCTACACTAGCTTTGCGAACATGGGTTTTGATATGAAAATACACATTGAACCTATTCTAATAGGTTTTCCCAAACTAGAGGAGAAGCTTTGTGCACTAGAACCTTCGAGAACAATGAGCTGGATATTGGTTGGTTGTTGATATGGCCAAGCTCTCCCATTTGGACCTCTTGACCTTATCATCATAGGATTTCCCCTTGATATGTAGACCTTCCTCCCTATTTTGTGGATCCCTAACTCCCTCTTCCTTCCTATAAATTCACTACCTTCCATCCCCAAATGGTTGGTCATTGATTGCTGCATTCCTATGCTGAGATTATGCTTACATGCTACCCATTCTAACTTGGAGAAGAAGTGCTTGAAGAGTCTTTTCTTGGATTTGGACATCCACCAAAAGGAGGTCTCCAACATCAAGGTATTGGTTGTATGCTTTGCTTTTTAGTTCATTAAGATATACATTTGATGTTCACTTTCCATAATTGTGTAAATGATTGTGCTTTTAGCTTAATACTCCTTGATCTATAAATAGTTTATGTTTGATGTATGCCATTTATGCTCTTGTATTTTACATAGCTCTTTTTTCTTCCTTGCAGGCACTTAGACGTGAAGAACAAGTAAGGAGCAGGGAATAAAGCAAAAGAATCAAAGTCATCTCCAAAAGGATTGAGCGATTAACATTAAAGTGAGGTAGGTTCCCCCTTCTTTCAGCGTTTGTTAAACATAAACTAGGAAAGTGTATATTAATTTGTTTAATTTGTTACCAGACCCACTCATTGGGCTAGAGGGATCGCCTCTGTCTGCAGAGGGGGTTTACCTTCACGACACATCTCTTCAAGCCGTTGTTTTATATGTACATATTTATTTCCTTATGTCCTTTTTTTTGTTTCATTCCATTCCTATTTTTGCATTTGTTTTCCTTGTGCAATTATATTTGGATTTTGTTACCACCCCCTGCCACATCTACCCAAGTAACCTTCCAATCAGGTTAAACATGTGACAAGAGGCGACTATTATATGATTCAACCTCCTTGGCGACCTTAAGGAAATGGAATCGACATAAACACATCAACCATACCTTCTACATCAACAACAACACCCTCAGGAGACAACCCAACCACTCATACATCTTGCCCCTGGGTCCCACTAACATTTTAGACCTCTTTACCTATGGATGCTCTCATGCTATGGGCATGCTAGCATCCAGGGACCTCTGGATGCTGTCACAGGCCTGCATGCCTACATGTAGGGACTTTTCCCAGTAGACTTGTGCCAACGTCTTCAAAATTTAGGGCACTTTTCTAGCCCATAATTCCAGCCACTACCCAGAACTTGCTGTAACTTTCAAAATCCATCAAACACATGATGACAAGACTAATAAACCAAAATCAACTTTAGGACTAGGCATGACCATCCCCAAGTGGGATTGACATTCTTTCAAATACTTGGCATCAATGCAACCTACAGGTCTAGGATACAAGAGAGAACATGAACGACTGAAAACTCTTATGAAACAATATAAGAAGGATCACCACCTTCTTGCTTGAACTGTTATGACATCAATTAGGTCTTGCATCCATCATTTTAACCATTACAAGTAAATACATGAAATAACCATGACATGAACAAGTCAATTAACCATGCTTGTAACCAACATTAAACTATGAAAATAACAGAGATATAATAGCCACTAAATCCACATATAAACAAGTACAAAAGCAAGAGAACTTAGCTTTCATTAATCATAGGCAAATCTGACTAGATTCGAGACTTCCACGTACCACTCGAGCGTAGACATGGCTGAACCAAATCTTTCTTTCATCCAGTCACCCCCATACCATATTCCAAGCATAAATGTGGGACCTCATGGATAAACCAATCCAAAAACAACTAGGGGAATCTAGAGGTTAAACCACCTCCACCATCACTAAACCGTGATCACACCAAAACTGGTGCTCCAATCACAAAACTGAACCGAGCTTGGAATTCCATCCGGAATCCATCACCATCCTTGAGGAATTTTTCATCCCTTGTCTCTCAGGCCTTACCACAATCCAATCTCGGATCACTAAGCCCTAAACAGAGACCAGTCTCTCAGGATTTATCGCAATCCAAACCTAGATTACTAGGCCCTAAACCAAGACTCCTGTCGTAGGCTTTACCGTGTATCCTGCCAAAACTGGTCAAGGGATTCCTAGGCCTTTGGGAATGAACCTTGAGACTAGCTCTGCCCTGGATTCTGAAATCCATCTGAAAAATCCAAAGTTCAAAACCGAGATAAACATCCCAACACACCATGGCATCCAGAAAAGGTAAGGCTAGGCTGAAAACCACTGTCATAACCCGGTAAAACCATGCCACTGACAACAAGAGAACCATACACCAACATGCAAAGCCATGCATGTCAAAACCAGCTAGGAAATCACACATGCAATATGTTACCTGAAAGTATTCTTGTTGAAACTGCTTTATCTTACTCTTCCTTGCTTGATCCTAGCTTTCCTTCCTTTCCCTTTTCTTGCTTTTCCCTCCTTGCTCCAAGAAAACTGTAAGTGATCGAGAGTGAGAGAGAGAGAATAATGAGAGAGCTCCAAAACTTGAACTGACAAAAGGTTGCCAAATGATCCTCAAAAACCTTTTTATTAATGAGGTCTCTATTTTCTTCATTTTCCATTATTTTCCTTCAATTTCCTCCTCACATGCAACCTGTGACCTTTCACTTTACTTTTCTTCTAATTTCCCTTAGTTTTCATAAATAAATGTGCCAAAAATGTCTTTTTGCCTTTTTATGCCTTTGCCAATTTCCTTAGCCATAAAGACATCCAGTGATGCCCAGTAGGATATCTTTTCCCAACATTCAACTTGGAATACGTGTCCCTTAACCGTGGTCTTATTTTGCCTTTTATTAGCTCTTATTACATGAAATTTCACCAAGTTTGTTACAAAACCATCCCCCTTGGGGAACACCATCCTCGATGTTAAACCACACCAAGACCTCAGAAAAACTGCTGAAAAGAAAACATACTTCCTATGGAGTTTTATAACTTAGCTCGTTGCAATATTTACAATGAAAGACCTGCTCAAAAGCAAAACATCATGACAACATGACAAGATAATAACCATACCACTTATTGAAGCTTTATAACTTAGATCATGGTGTAGGTTTTAACCCCGTACAGAAATTACCTGCATACGAATTCTAAATCACAGGAAAAATAAAAATGCAAGAGCATAACAAATAAAACACATATACACAGAGATTTCCCACTGGATCCCAAAACCGGGACTACCAGCTTGATTTTTCATTATATTCCTTTCAATGTTACAA
>APFE030065201.1:8507-25764 GCA_000404065.3 Pinus taeda | reverse complement strand
GGAAACAGTTTCAACTTTTGAGCATTAGTAACATAGTCATAACTTCTGCATAATATATCAAATTCAAAAAGAAATTCATCCGGATCCTCAGAGGATAAACCATGAAAGTTAGGTAAAGCAGACAATGGAATATTTTTCATTGTTCCTGCAGGGAGATCACTGATAGGGAATCCCAAGGTAGAGAGGGAAGTTTCATCCCTTCTTTGTTCTTCAGGATCTGCACGTCCTCCACCAAAGAAACCATCATCGTTTCCTTCCATTGTTGGCTCTCCTACTGCACTTGCTCGATCGTCAAGATCTTCTATTGGCTCTTCAATGTTTTCTACCGGTCGTCCAACGCTTTCTATTATTTCCTCAATGTACTCTGCTGATCTACTAACACTTTCCTTTGACTCTCCAGCACTGACTGCTGGTTCTTCTATATTTTCAGGACCCACAACTTCCTCTGTTTCGTAATCTGACTGAGGGGAGTGCTGAAGTTTTGATTTTCGAGAACTTAATCTCTGTGATGATTCAGCCTTTGATACGATCTCGTCAATAAATGTTTTTCTTCCTCCCCAGCCTTTGCCTTTGCCACCTGTGGGGTTAGTTTTCTTCTGGTTTCCGCGTCCTCTCATACAATCTGCACATTTAGAATGAAAAGATTAATGCTTTTGAAATCTATAATTACCTTCCCCGGCAACGACGCCAAAATGTTGGTCTCTTTAATTGCTTTCACAATTCAAGCTCCACATAAATTGTCAACCCGAGGAAGTCTTTTTATTTCAAAGATAATCACACACTGGATATGCTCAATTTCAAAAGTAGAAACAAGGTTGTAGTAAAAGAAGAACACACAATTATTAATTTCACCAATCTACTGATTCACACTCTACTTAATCAAAGTTGAAGTCAATTTAGTTATAGCAGAAATAATTTCTCTACTGCAGTTACAACCCAAGCAAAGGAAGATCAATCTGCAAAGGAAGAAATCAATCAACCACAGCAGGAACAGGATCCTATTCCTTAGTGAGGAACTTCAGCACCTGATGCCTGACACTTAATCACACTGTGAGAAAGGTAACTTCAAGAGAGCAAGACCCTATTCCCCTGAACAGGAACCTTCAGCACTTGTTCTCTTACTTCTAATCACACTGCAGACACAGGAAAACAATTAATGGGAGCAGGACCCTATTCCTTTATACAAGAATCTTCAGCACCTGCTTCCCAACATCATTCATTCATACAATCAATAGAAATGGTTTCTCAACATTCAATACATGCAGTGCTTAAAGAAACAAATTATTACTAAACTGTGTAACTAGTGTCTAACAACAGAATTAAAGTAAAATGCAAGACACACAAAGAGTTAAACAATTTACAGGAACCAAGGGTGAATCTTGTTAGGAAGGCGGGCCCTTTCCCTCTCACAAGATTCCCCGGGGGAAAGAACTAAGTTGGAATGCTCAAAAGAAGAATTTATTCATCTGTCAAAGTAACTGATATATTACAGATGGAGACTAGCTCCAGTTCTCACACAATGTCCTTCTCTTAACTTACAACAACCGACCCCTTCTAATGATGATGTCTCCTCTTTTTAAAGAGGAGACATCATTTACAATTTACATGAGAGCGAATCCCTATTATCTCAAATCTGTTCCTTTTTTCCAAAACAGGACTATTCGGTTCTTCCTAAAAAGATATTGTTACAACAGTGACAACAAGAATGCTATCTTCAGGATGATCCAGGTAATCGTGTCTTCATACTGCTACTACTATTCCACAAAAAGCTCTTCCAGAATCGCAAATTACGCCTGACGGAATTTGCGTGCTTGACGGCTGTTTCAGCAACTGAGTCAGCTGTTTCAGCAACGGCCGCATATAACTTATCTGCGATCTTTGGACTTGTGTTAGCAACGATACACTTCAATTAATGATAAAATATAATAATATTATGGAATTAAATGTAAAACAGATTAAACATATAATAAAGAAGAAGTTTTTGTATACCTTGGGATGAAGTGGATGAAAATGATAATGGGATTCTTTTTAATCATGGTTACAAGGGTAAAGTGGTGTCAAAATATATAGCAAAAATGATACATAGTGGAGTCCTAACAGCAGGTTGAATTAATTATCAGTTAAGACATTGATTTTTGTTGATTACGATAAGAGTGTGGTTAGTATAGAATCAGCTGAAAGATATTGGTTAATGCTACTATCTCGGTTGACATAATTTCTATTCGCATTGCTTAAAGTAGAATAGAGTATGATTAATGTAGATTCAACTCAAAGAGCTCAGTTACTGCTATAGTGCTCTTGGTTGATGTTATTCCCATTTGAATTACTTGCTTAAGATTGGATTGTGGTTTTTCTTGAGATTAAATCCTAACGCTTAGATGTATTATTTCCCTTAAAAATTACAAGCTTGAGATTTATGGTTTGATCTGTTTACTTTTGTATTCTATTTAATAGATTATCTTAAATCATTACTCTAGATTTATAGCTTGCACATATTGTGTACACTCTTGAAACAAAAAGACTTACCCAGGTTAATAATTAATGTGAGGCAATTAGGAGTTTTAAACAACACCTTTTAGAGTTTTTTTGTTGTTTCCTATAGTGAACAACACTTTTTTGGATTTTTTTTTTAATTGTTCCTTCAAGGGAAAAACATTTTTTTTGGAGTGTTTTTTCGTAGTTCCCTCAAGGAAACAACATTTTTCGAGTTTTGGTGTTCCCTCAAGGGAACAACACTTTTTTTCAAGTGTTTTTTGCTACACTTCTAGAGTTTTGTGGGGAACAACACTTTTTTGGAATTTTTTTTGTTGTTCCCTCAAGGGAACAACACTTTTTGAGTTTTGTTGTTCCCTCAAGGAACAATACTTCGCTTTTTTTGGAGTGTTTTTTTGTTGTTGCCTCAAGGGAACAACACTTTTAGAGTTTTGTTGTTTCCTCAAGGGAACAACACTTTTCGAGTTTTGTTGTTTTCTCAAGAGAACAACACTTTTTTTGGAGTGTTTTTTTGTTGTTCCCTTAAGGGAACAACACTTTTAGAGTTTTGTTGTTCTCTCAAGGGAACAACACTTTTTTGGATTGTTTTTTGTTGTTTCCTAAAGGAAACAACACTTTTAGAGTTTTGTTGTTCTCTCGAGGGAACAACACTTTTTTTGAGTGTTTTGTTGTTCCCTCAAAGAAACAACACTTTGACAGTTTTTTTTGTTCCCAACTCTCTTTCTTGAGTGCATTTTTGAGTTTTTGTTGTTCTCTCCAGGGAACAACACTTTTAGAGTTGTTGTTCCCTCTAGGGAACATCACTTTTTTAGTATTTTTGAGTTTTTGTTGTTCCCTCTAGGGAACAACACTTTTTTTAGTGTCTTTGAGTTTTTACTGTTCTCATTAGGGAACACCACCTTTTTTGGTGTCTTTGAGTTTTTTGTTGTTCCCTTTAGGGAACAGCTAGAGGGAACAAATCTTTTTTGAGTGTTTTTGAGTTTTCATTGTTCCCTCTAGGGAACAACACTTTTTCAAGTGTTTTTGAGGTTTTGTTGTTCCCTGTAGGGAACATCATTTTTTTTAGTGTCTTTGAGTTTTTTTTGTTCCCTCTAGGGAACATCACTTTTTTGAGTGTCTTTGAGTTTTTGCTATTCCCTCTAGGGAACAACACTTTTTAAGCGTTTTCTATTTTTGTTGTTCCCTCAAGAGAACAAAACTTTTAGAGTTTGTTGTTCCCTCAAGAGAACAACACTTTTTTGGAGTGCTTTTCGTTGTTCCCTCAAGGGAACAACACTTTTTTTGAGTGTTTTTTGTTGTTCCCTCAAGGGAACAACACTTCAGTTTTTTTGGAGTGTTTGTTTGTTGTTCCCTCAAGGGAAAAACACTTTTTTTTAGTGTTTTTTGTTGTTCCCTCAAGGGAACAATTATTGTTCCCTCAATGAAACAACACTTTTTTATTGTTTTTTTGTTGTTCCCTCAAGGGAACAATGCTTTTTTGAGTTTTACTATTCCCTAAAGGTAACAACAATTTTTGGAGTTTTTTTTTTGTTCCCTCCAGGGAACAACACTTTTAGATTTTTTGTTGTTCTCTCTAGGAAACAACTCTTTTTTGAGTGTTTTTGGAGTTTTTGTTGTTCCCTCCAGGGAACATTACTTTTTGAGTTGTTGTTGTTCCCTTTAGGGAACAACACTTTTTTTTAGTATTTCTTGAGTTTTTTCTATTCCCTCTAGGGAACAACACTTTTAGAGTTTTGTTGTTCCCTCCAGGGAAGAACACTTTTTTGAGCGTTTTTTGAGTTTTTGTTGTTCCCTCTAGGGAACAACACTTTTAGAGTGTTTTTATTATTCCCTCTTTGAAACAACATTTTTGCTTCTTGTGAAGTTTTGTGTGTCGTGAATAGCACCTCCTTCCTCTTGTAGTATTATTCCTAGTTCATCTCAACCACATTTTACTGATTCCCTTTCATGGCATGAAGTACACTACTTTTATGAGAACAAAGAATTTATAGATTATGTTGAAGCGAGTTAATATCATTCACATTATGATCTTTAACAGGACATCTTCTGGATGAGAGATTCTTTTTAAGAAAATGGACAGTTATTTATATACTACTTTACTTCATCGTTTTCTGTTGTACATGATATTGATTGATCATCTAAATACCATGTTGGTTCCACCCTTCCTGGGTATAATCTTCTCTGTCTGTAATAAATGAGAATATGGGTATATTTTTTTTTTTTATTGACATGTTCAACTTTTTCCACCATCCCTACTCTTAAGGAGTACTACCTCCCTCTATTTATCATAAAAATGTGTAATAACAGCGAAATTTTGCCCACGGATAGAGGATAGGGGTCTCATTAAGAGGCAACCTACCATGTTCATAAGGATGTAGTGAAGTGACATTCCCACTATGGCCACCACACCAGATTTATGATCCATTGGAAGCCAAAATATCCTTGGAACAAGAACTCTCATCACGAGTCAACCTGATCACTTTTGCTACATCCCAGTGAATGGTAGTGTGGTTATTTGGTTACCATGCCAACACACTAATCTATTCTTTAGAAAAACACTGGAACTCTCCATTTATAAATTGAGGATCCAATCACAATGATCAGTTCCATGACTGGTGGTTCATTGAGGCAGTGTGCGACATTAATGGTGCTACCCTTCTTGTACTTAATGTTCAAATGGAATTGTTGTAGGTATGTGGACCATTTCTGATGGTGATCATTTTGCAACTTCCCTTGTGTCTGTATGAACTGCAGGGGTCGGTGGTCTATGTGGATGATTGTTTCCTTCCCCAGAATGTAATGCTTCTATTAACAACATACCTGCATGATGAAATACATTTCTTTTTCATAGGTGGGATACTTTCATACTATGTCTAAAAGTGTCTCATTTTGGTAAGCCACTGCATGCCCTTGCTAAGTAATAATTGCACCAATAGTATAGTCAGAGACATCTGTCTCAATCTCAAATGGTTTTTGTAGGTCTAGTAATGTGACTATTGGTGTAGAGCAAAGGTGCTATTTCAACTCAGGAAACACCTTTTGTTGGCTTTTAGACCAAAATAACTTTGCTTTCACTTTTCCCTTGGTTACTTGACTTAACGGCCAAGTGATATGAGAGAATGCCAACACGAACCTGCAATAGAAATTGGAAAGGCCCAGAAAGTTGCGGAGCTCTATTAGAATGGTTGGGGCTGGCCAATCCCAAATGACTTATATCTTGACTGGGTCCACATGCACCCCCTACTCATCAATGATGTACCCCATATATTGATCCTGGGTCATGCCAAAAGTGCATTTCTCCATATTGGCACACAACTTGTATTGTCGTAGGGTTTGGAGGACCTGTCAAATATGGTTGAGGTGCTTTTCCCAAATCTAGTTGAAGATCAAGATGTCGTCTAAATACACCACCACAAATGCATTGGGGAAGGGTCACAAGATGTCATCCATCAATCTCATGAAGGTTGTGGGGGCATTCGTTAACCTGAAAGGCATGACCAACCATTCGAAAAGGCCCTCCTTAGATTTGAAAGCAGTGTTCCACACATTAGAGGGTTTGATAGGAACTTAGCGATAACTGGACTTTAAGTCAATCTTGCTGAAATATTGGCCCACTTGAGCTAGTCTAGAAGGTCATTAATCCGTGGGATTGGGTACCTATTCCGGATAGTGATATTGTTCTGTGCCCAATAGTTAATTCAGAGTCTCTAGGCTCGTCCTTATGTACCAATACAATTGGGCTCCCATAGGGTGATGAGCTTGGTCTAATGCTCCCTTTCTGTGACAACTCCTGAATTTTCCTCTTGATCTCATCGTTCTCTAGAACATAGCATCGATAGATCAATCCATTGGGTAGCGATACGCCTAGGGTCAGATGGATGAAGTGCTTGACCTGAGTGTGAAGAGGTACCCTCATAGGTGAGGCGAAAATGTCTTTGTACTCCACGACCTTGTCCATCTGCTACTGTTGTGCGGAGGAGCCCTGTTTGGAAGTCATGGCCACTATCTTCTTATTTCCTTGAGGGTGAATCATAAGGAAAACAAATTTCCTTGTATGTGAAATGACCTTACTACATTGCTTTGCAAAGATCAAAGAGATGGCGGTAGGCGGGGATACCTCCTGTATCCTGTACAACGTATTGCCCAAAGTTAATCACAGAATGAGGTCTAGACTCATATACATGTTGCTTCCAAAAGTATGGTTGTCCTAATAATACATCTCAAACTTCAAGAATAGCAACATCACACAGTACCTCATCCGTGAGGGTCTTGATGTTGTAGGGAAGGCGACACTACTGGCTGATGTGAAGATCTCATCCTTGGTGAAGCCACCCGATGGTGTACGATTGTAGATGTGTGTAGTCAGTAGACCCATACGCTTCACAAAATCTGCTGAAATGAGGTTCTTTTGGCTCCCTCTGTTGACAATGAACCGCAATGGAGAACCCTTCACCCATATTTGTGAGTGGAAGAGGCATTCCCACTCCTTTGGATCTTCGGGCTCATTCTTTTGTATCTTGGTGGTGGCCATGGTAGCACTAGGCTCCACGTCAATGATGTGTTTCCCTTTTTCATTCCCCTTGTCAGGTTCTAACTCAGAATCGAAACATGCATCTGATTCAGAAGCATTTAGCTCGACCACCAGTGACTATTTGGCCCAACACTCACTTGTGTTGTGAGTGTAGCTCTTATGGAACTCACACCATTTTACCGTGTCCTTCCTTGTCTTCTAGGTGTTGTTCTTTTCTTACAGTTTTGACAAGTTGTCCTGGGTCGCCTCGCCTTAGATTTTCCCTTTGCTTTACGCTTTGGGGGCATATTTCCCTTGCTTCAGATTCATAGATCCAAAGTCTCACTTCTTCTATTTAAATTTCTACTCAATCTTGACAGTGTCTCTGTATGTCGTGCTGAGCGAGGAGATGTCCAGGAGCTCCATCTCATCCTAGATATATCTGTATAGATAGTTGTGGTACTTGAGTACCAAACGTCTCTCAGAATCCTTGATACCCAACTTTGTGCGAAGGGTATGAAAAACATTGGTAAACTTTGGCACATCTTGGTCCCTTTCCTGTAGTAGCATGGTCCACTTTATGTATTTATCCTCATATCTCCTAACAGGGTTGTACTACTCCTTGATGGCATCTCGGAATTAATTCTAAGTGGATGCTGCTCAAAATAGTGAGATTGTACTTTCATCCTTCTCACAATAAGTTTCTCACTAGTCCCTGACGTGGGGGACGACTTTGAGAAGTAAGAAAGTAATCTTTTCCCAGTTGGAAAAATCATGAATAGAGAAATACCATTCTAGCATATTTAACCATTTATATACAACGTCCGCATCTATTTTACCTTCAAATATGGGGATGCCACAATTAACTTGTACCTTAAAGAGTGTGGCGCTTCTAGAGTGGTTGCTAGAACAAGATGCATTGCCTTGGGCTAGCCATTGAAGGATCTTGGAAAACTTGCCCATCATTGCGTTCCTTAGTCGCTCGAGGTATTCTTCGAGAAATATTTTGAAAGGATCTCTTACCCCCCCGTCTTTCTTCTCTTCTACCATGGGAGGTCGTCGGAATTTGTGAGGCTGGTCTTGCAAAGGTTTGACCAGTTCGAGCCCTAACTCCTTATATCCCAACCTCGTTGGGGAAATGCAAAGAAAAATAGAGAAATAACAGACCACTCTGATACCATTGATTTGAAGTTAAATATGAAAGCAACAAATCAAAAATATAACCATAAATGCAGAGATGAAATAGAAATAACAATTCATTTCATTAATATCAAATATTGAAATATGCTTGCAAACAGAATAGAAATAAACTATCTTGAGCAATGGTAGCTTATCTCTGAGAAGAGATGTGATAACTACATGCCTCTGAACTTTGTTATAATGAGGCTCAAGGACCTATTTATTATTGAACAACAAGAGAAAACCCTAAACAGCCAAAACCCTAACCCCAAGAGATGGAACACCAAGAGTTTGTGGGCCCCATTGGGGTTAGTTGGGCAGCCAACTTCTCGGGGTCATAACTTGGTCATATTATCTCTATTTGGTACGTACAATAACTTGTTGGAAATATCTCTCCAAGTACTACAGGATTTGTGGTAGGCCCTTCCTAATCTGTGTGGGCTAAACACAGACCTCAAAAAAAACATCGTTTAGGTGGTCAAAACTACTCCAGAAGTTCAAGACCTGAAAAAATGCTAAAAATAGTAAATGTTGCAATAAACAAGGAAACAAATGAAACCAACTGGATTTCTAGGTGGAATAGGCTGGTGGCCACCAATATCCAACTAGATCAACCAACGACACTTATGTACTTTCTTTCTTGTAATTTACATGTCTTTTCTAGGTTGAAACTGTTTCACATTTCTTTTCATTGTAAGTATATTAGTGTATGATAGGCTTTCATGTTCATGTAGAAAGTAGAATTAACAATGTCTTTCCTTTTTTGATTGAATCCTGTGATTATTTACATGAATTATTTGGGCTTTATGATGAATATTTACCCTTAGAAAAGCACGTTGTTTCTTTCTTTTGGAATTTAGAATATCCTATAGGAGTTTCCTATAGCGGTATAGAGTTTCCTTTAGATTTGTTACAAAACTCGTATAACAACCTTAAATCCTTCATTTTGAGCATTTTTCTTCATTTCAATGCATACTCTATTTATTTCTTCATCAAAAGCACCAAGAAACATGGTTTAAGTAAATGGAAATCAATAATTGAATAACCTTCTTTTGAATTTAGTCATGAATGCTTTTGTTTCTTGTATTGTAAATTTTGCAAATTAGATGTTTCCATTTCTGTAGTTTAGCAACAATCTCTTTATTTATGCAATTTAGTGGCAACAATTTTTCATTTACACAACTTAGTAATAGCACCGTTCTTTACTTGCAAGTAGAATTAGCTAAGTTGAGTTGATTTTATGAATTTTTCTTGGAATGAATTTTAGTAATCAACCATGAATTGATTTCCTTTCACCTGAGGCAACAAGGTGACATTAGCCTCTATTAGTTAGGGGCAGTAGTTACATCACAAATATAGAAATTGTACCTTGCAAATATAGTGCACCTGAACCCTTGATTTTGTATAAACCATAGATTGATAATTGAAGTGTAGAACAATAGGATGAAAACATTAGTGATGTGATTTTGGAGTTCACTTTTTGGAGCCATTTCCAAGGAGGTATCAAAAGCTTTCATTTTTATTTACTTATCATTAGCCTTTCTCTCAAAAAGAAAAACAAATTGCAAAGTTTATTGCATTAGTTGTTATTCCAAGAAAATAAAAATTACACTTTCAAATTAGCATGCATACCTCCTTGACTTAGAGAAATTAGAAAGGAAAGCTAAGTATTTTGAAACCCTCTCAAAAGGGGGTGGTTCTCTATCTTACTATAAAATGGCTGAAAATGAATACCAACCTGAGGTTTCTGATTTACCCATTAAAATGATCAATTAATAAATAAAAATAAAACACATTAACCCACCTATGCTTCCCCATTTATATTAACTAAATATAGAATATCCTCACACCTTCTTATTTGAGTTTGTTGTAGTATGCAAGAATTATGACTATACTACTAATGAACATAAACTCAAACTCTTCCCCTCCATCATAAAGGATGCAACACTGATATGGTTGATTTTGAAGGGGAATAACATTGTAGTTTGCAATAAATGATAAGTACATTGACTATTATAGAGCTAGAGGAACTAAGGATGAAATCTTAAAAAAAAATTGAGAGAATGGATATTTGGAAGAATTTGAAGAAATATTTCTACTCAACTACAAGAGGGCATGTAATTGTATCATGAATTAAGATTCACTAAAGGTTGTTTTACTAAGAGGGATAAGGGAATATCTAATGGAGTCACCTGGGCCTACTAGCTAATGGAGATTTTATTAACTAGATTATGCAGGCACCAAGAAAATCTTCAAGAAACACTCAAGAGCTAGAGAAAAGAGAGGAAAATTTTGTAAGATTGTGATAAATTCTTATCCTTCCTCCTCTATGCTCACAAAGAATGAAATAGGAGGGATGTTAGAAAAAATGAAAACAAAAATTCTATGCTTAGTAGTTATGTATATGGATACACTACACATTAAGATGAAGCAAGATCAACTAGAAAGGGCATTGGCCATTTTTTTCCAAAGTGGACCAAAAGACACCCAAAAAATGAATAAAATAGGAAAAATTGTTCTGTGTGAAGAAACTTACCCAATTTAAAAGTGCTCTTTATTTCTAAGACTCAAGGATATGTACTGATGAATAGAAGCATACAATCAATATGCTTTATCAATTAAAAGAGGTCAACAACACCAAGACCATTCCAACTAGGTATGAACTACAACCCTCCACATAATCAATGGTTATAATTCACAATTTCAACCCAAATATTAATATCATCCTAATCCACCTCCTTTGAGAATTTATACTCAATGGAAATACCTAATTCAACCCATTTCTCCTCCTTATCAGCAATTCCAAAACAAATATCCTCAGTGAACCAACCCTTCAGAGCAATGGAGGCCTCCAGTGGCTCAACCACCAACTTTGATGCCTCCTCTTCCTCAAAAACCTAGTATTCCTTAGAGTAGTTCACCTCCAAAACAACCTCAACTTCCTACTTAACCTAATCTAAATCCCAATAGCAAATAGGCTCAACCTATTTATAACAATGAGACTGCATATCAAACCTATTTCCTAGAAATTGAAGAGATTGACCTTAGATTAAGGAAGGTACTCTAGGATCATCCTATTCCACCTCCAATGGAAGATATAGAAGAAGAAAGGAAGGAACCTACTTCCCAAAAAATTATGCAATTTCCACCCTATCCTAAAAAAAAAATAACCGAAAAAGTGCATACACAAGAAGAAACTAATATTTTTGGAGAACTAAAAATCTTGTTTGTTAAAATTCCTCTTTTACAAGATATTAAGGATGTACTCATATATAAAGAATACATTAAAGAATAGTGTATTAAGATTCCTATTAGGAAGAATATGGATGCCCCTATCCTAAATGTCATAGGACAACTTGTAAACCTCAAGCTTGGGAGAGTAATTGTCCAGAAATACTTGGATCTGGTTGTAATGTCCATATAAACCAAATTCTAATCCAAATTACTCTTATTGAATTAAGGGCTTCCATTAACATTATGACCATGGAGACAAAAAAATCCCAATCTCCAAGACCCTCTCAGGAAAACCACTATAGTATTTCAACTTCTTGATAGGTTCACAAAGGAGCTAGAGGGTGGGATAAAAGATGCCATGGTTTTTAATTATTCTTAGGAATATTCTATTGATTTTCTAGTCCTATTTTGATAAAAATTCCTAGTTCAAATTGAAGGTCAAATGTTTCTCTTTTGAATGGGCCAGATGACCTTTATTGATCTATAAACCTTTGTGGATATTCCATTAGACAATTCAACAGAATAAATCTAATAAATTTATATTGAAAATACGAAATCTATACTATAAAGGCTATTTTCTTAGACTTTTGGATTTATTAATTTATTGCTTTTATGCATGTAATATGCAAAATTTGGAAAATAGAGAACAAACAAAAATAGAATCACTCACAACCATAATAACACTAAATATGACTTGGGAAACCCTTTTAAGAGAAAACCTAGCTAGAAGGCGAGGTTGCTCTGTTATTTCTTTCTCTGATTGGAAATGAATGAAAGTACAAAGAAGTGAGACCTATGGAATATGGGCTACTACCATGAAAAAACCCTCTCTATTTCCTCTTCCCTGTCTAGTCTCAACCACCGTGCTCATGTATGGAATAAAATTCACTTGAATACAATGGAACCCCTTTTTCCTCCTGGTGGGTCGATTATAACACAACCCAATAGCCCACTAATAGTTAAGTTTGACTCCTCGTACTCTTAATTAGAGTTAGAATAAATATTTTATAGTCTTATTCATCATGATCATGTAGCTATCCCATTTTCCATGAATAATGGGGGCTAGCATGGCATCCTCTCAAATCATGATGGTCAAAACAAGAAATTCAACTTCTTAGTGGCACAAGTTTTGCATACATACTCCAATTGAGACAATTCTTACATTGTTGGAAAGGTATCTTTGTGTAGAATAGTGATAGGGGGTGTGGCTCTTAACCGATAATTTTTTCTCCCAAAAAAATCCATTTGATGCCTCAAATGACTTCTAGAAGGTTTCAGACCCTAATTGGCCAAGTTAGGACCCACGGTAAAAATGGTCTTATGACCAAATTCCTCTATTTTTTTGTTGCACGTAATGTTTTCATTGATGTCAAAGGGAATTCCCAAGACAATATTTGTAGGAAAATGAAGTAGTTTGACAAATGGATACCTTATGTACCCTCACTAAGTGATTAAAGGGATTTTGAATTTTATTGAAGTTTTTTCAATATTATGAGGTCCAAATGATTGTATAAACATCATGGTTGCATAAGTCTCATCGACACCTTTCTAATGACATATCTCATTATAAAAAATACTCCCATATGAAAAGTTATGGCCATTTTAAGTTCAATAGTTATGAAGGGTTGAGAGTGATATATACCTCCAAAATATTCCAAAAAACATATGAAATGGAAAATAGAAATAGTGAAAATGCAGAGAAATGAAAGATCTCTTGCCTGGAACTAACGACAATGAAAATCATTCGCATAATTGGGCACAAAATTTTGCTAAAGAATCAATAAGAAAACCACTACAAACTCTCTGAAATGGTAAAAACAATGTAAACTTTGAAATAGGAACTGATATTGTTACCTGTTTCATCGAGATAGCAATAAAGTGACCCGATTTTGAAGAGGGGTGATGCAGAACACATGTTTTTTTAGAGCATAGTTTTTGGCACTATAATTTTTTTTATGTACATTGTGTTTAAGAATGGTAGTAATTTTCATGTTGATTTAAAAAAATGGTAATTCTACACCAACCCTTTTTTAAAATGCCTATTTTTTTACTTTAAATTTTCTAATGTATGAAATGTAAATAATTATTTTCTAAATTTAATAATTTTTAAGTGGTCTTCTTCTTCATATTTCTTGTTTTTATTTTAATTTTTTTTTTGTAGTGAGGTTTTTATTGTTTTGCATATTTAAAGAAGAAGGTTGACATTTTGAATTTTCGATATTCTACATATTTATACATCATTAATTAATTTTTCAATCCACATAAAATAATTGTCTCTAAAAAACAATAATTTTTAACAATTGACATAAATATAACCATTTTTAACATAAATATAATTAAAAAATTACACGTTTTGATAATTTTTTGCTAGAAATGACATGTCAAAATCACAATTTTTATAGGAAAATTTTAACTAAAAATGGTTAAATAATAGTTTTTTTATGAATTTCATGTCAAAAAAATAATGATTAACATAAAAATTAATGCAAAAATCACATAATACAAATATTGAACGTGTAACAACTTTAATTGAGTACATATTCTTCTCATAAAATGTCAAAGTCAAAACATTACAAGTATAACTAATTAATAGTTACAAAAAAAGAGCTTGATTTTTAAGCATAACTTAAATTTAATTAACAATGTCACGTAATCCAAACTCTTCGTCTTCTAGAGTTTCATCATTGTCTTGTTCCACAATATTTTCTGCTTCATTTTACCACACGTGATTCACTAAGTCCCGTTTCTTCAACCCAATTTCTTGCATTGCATCTGGAAGAAAGTGAAGATCATTAATTATTTGCTGAATAAAATTGCACTATATTGGATCTTTTTCAATTGCAATGCAATTTATTCCTTTTTGAAGGCAACATGCTAATGTTGTACCTAACTATCAAGCACAAAATAAATAATGAAGTAAATTAGTACAACAACATATAAATTAAGAAATAACATATTGAAATTCAATTCCATATAATAAAGCTTATCTGAGCCAGAAAATAAATCCAATACTCAATCTCCTTCATTTCAACATATGTCTATAAGATAGTTAATCAATAACTATGGTTTTTGATAAATGTTAACTATCTCTTATTGTGCTTCTTTGGCTTCATATGTTATTTTTCACAACAACATCATAAGTCAGTGTTTGGCTATGACTCTTTCCATCTACCCGATTAAAAATCATAGACATATAGTTATCATCTTTTGTTCAACTATCAATATGAATGAACTCACAATCATTTATAAATAGTTGATCTTCACGGTTAAGAAAATTTGGCTTTTGCCTATAACATGAAATAATAAAAGTTCAATTAACTTGTACATAAATGAATTTTTTTAACATTAATCAAATATACATTTTAAACGTCTCACCATGTAAGCTGCATCCTTGAATTTGTTTTCCCCTTGAAGCTTGACAATAACATTGCCAATTGTGTATCTGAATGAAATGTCACAAACCTCCATAATGGTGATGACGTGACTTCTAGAAATCCTGCAACCACTTTACTAAGAGCTTGATAAGTATAAGGGTCACTATCATAGTCAATGTTTGGAATATTGAAGCCATGGGGAATATCTATAATAACTAGGGCATAATCCCTTTTAGGTATGAGTTTAGCAATGTCTTCACAGTCGCCTTGTATTACTTGATATTGAATAGTGTATAGTCCATTCCAAATTAAATGAATAAGAGTTAGATCAAGTTCAACATTCTTAATACATTGCTTCTTTAGTCTTTCGATCTGTATTTTTCAATAAAGGTTCTGAAACTATCTAGTGCTCCATTATCATCATTCTTCATTTTTTATAAAATAAACAAATATATGTGTAAGTTATAAATAAAAAAATAGTACACAGATGAATAAAAATGAATGTATAAATCAACATACCTTTTTAAATGCAAGAAAAAAAAATTAATGTTGATGTAGAATTTGAATCTGAATAGTAGCATACAACATCATCCCAACTATCTTCATTCAACATTTTAACCATTTGTTCTTGAATTTTCATGTAAACTTTGTGAATGCATAGATAAAGTAAAAAAGGTCAATATAATGTTATGTATAACAAATACTACCAAGAACAATATGTTATATTTAAAAGAAAATTATAATCTAAAATAAACAAAAATAATTCTGAAACAAACTTACGTTTGAAATTCCTCAAACATTTCTTCCAATGATAATTCCCTTGGCCTCACATGAGATAATATTGCTTTGACAATTTTTTCATCCTTCACTCCTTGCAATGCTCTCCAAAGTGTAATAGTCATATCTTCTGGAAGTTGCTTCATTTCAGGACCTGATTTACTATTGCTACATATCAATGGATTCGACTTTTTGACCTTCTGGTTTTTAATGCCAATGTTTTCTCACATGCTAAAAATCTCATTAATCAACTCCCATATCTCTCTAGTTCTAAATTCCAACTGGAAAATGTTATCAACACCTCTAAACAAATCACTAAATTTTCCGCCTTTACCACCTTTCAAATTGACATTCTCTTCAATTGGATAACCTATTTCCATAAAATATTCTTTTTGGAAATCTATAGTAACATTTATCCTATCCCCACCACATTTTTTTCAAATTCACTATGAATAAATCTAATCTTTTGGATGAAATTCATAGACATCCTATATTCATTATCTGAATTATGATCCCATGCCACTAAATTTGCTTCTGTATCTGATAAACCAGCATAAATGATACATTTCATTGTTTCAAAACGTGGGTTATTGGGATATTCCTCCATCAATTGTCTTTGAGTTTCTAAAGAATGGTTCCCCCCAAGCACATAATAATTGTATTCAAAACATTTTGACTTATCAAATGCTTCTTTGTTGGGAACTTGAACTAGATCAATAAGAAGCACATAATTAACCACATGAACATATGGATTGTATCTCATCAATGCCTTCAAGTTGTGAACATGCAGATAATGTGGCTTTTTGATTTGATATTGACATTGTCCTTCACTTGCCTTATAAATTTGTCTGAAATTAATTTGAAATGTACAACCATCCTCAATTAAGTTTCTCTTTGTCAAGTTCTGTCGAGTGGCATTTTGTTTTTTTTTTTATAATTCCATCCTCTAAATCAGCTGCCTTAGCGCCCCCACCGAGCCATCCTGGCGGCCCGCCCGCCCGCGGGGTGTGGGTGATTGTCGAAATCTCCCGCCACCCTACAGGTGGGTGGGTCGCTGGGGTGGCACGGGGGGTGCTACGGCAACCCCCCTCCCACACGCCACCCCGGTGGCCTACCCTCCCATGGGGTGGCGTGGGGGAGAACTGTGCAACTCTCCCCGAACCACCCCGGTGGCCCAACCATTCCCATCGCCCCTAACCTACAGGCTCATTTGGCCGTAGTGAGCTTTACCGGGCCCACCATGCCCACAGCGGATGTAGTGGGTAAATTTGGTCCGCAAAAAGTTTTAATTGAAAAAAAATGAACTTCTTTAAACTTATTTAATATTAAAATTTGCAAAGAAAAAAATTAACTAACCTTTCAATTGCGAGAATTTTCTGTTGAATATGTTGCCGATAGCAATGTAGCTCTTTTACAAATTTGCTCCAAGTCTTTCAATGAATATCGGAAAACCTTGATGTGATGTGAGTAATAGTGATAATGAAATTTATTATATATGTGAAATTACAGATATGTTTTACCGTACGGTTAATGTGGGATTAATTTGTTTAAAAAAAAAAAAAACATGTTAATTTTTTTATGGCGATATAGGAAACTATGATAAAACGAATATTATGGAATTGTTTTACAACACGGTGAATGTGGGATTAATTTGTTTTAGAATGTATTATAAAAATTAAAAAAAAACATT
>APFE030065200.1:0-30093 GCA_000404065.3 Pinus taeda | reverse complement strand
CACGTCTTTCCTTGGCTAAATCACGTATTTCCAAGCTACAATGTGGGCAAACTCATTGGCATACTCAATCCCTGATTTGTGCAAGATCTGGTGCACAACTATAGTCACAACTGATAGCAATCTGATTCTCTAACACCTGTCCCTGCTGAACTGAACATGCACTGACATGCAACTGAGTTAACTGATGTATTCATTAGTTGTATTATGAGTTAATAAACTGTGAATTAATTAATAACTAATTCACCCAACTCATCTCTAGTCTATTTTCCAGTTAGACTAAATACAACCAGTTTAACAAAGCTAAACTGAACACAACTCCATCAACTGCACCTCCAGTCCACTAAACTCAACTCACTTGAGTTCTAACTGAAGTCCTGCATGCAAATATTAGTCATCCCATAGGTAACCACGTATTTCCTTCTGGGATCTGCATGTACCACATCCGTAGCTCATCCTGAAGTGCTCCAAGAGAATAAGACAAAGTTTATAGTCTAAATATTATTATGAGCTAATAATATTTGAATGTTCTATATTTAGACTGAGCAGTAACTCCGCTGTGGTCTAAAAATAGAAGTCCATCTATTTTTTTTTTTCCAACTTGATCAATCATCCATAAACAGCAACCTGCAATCCATAGACATGATCCATATGTCTAAAAATAGACATAGTCTAATATTAGACTTGCGCCAAAAATAGCCTGCGGGCCCACTTAGTGAAGGCGACTCTTTTCACTAAGCTCCATCATCTTGTTGCAATCTCAACAATAGCGCCCCCCCATAAGGGGGGGTCAGGGTTGGGTGATGACATACCTATGACAGATACCTTACATGTTAGTTTGCAGATGTTGCCAAATTTTGTATGTATATTAGCATTTATACATATATAGGAATAATAGTTTGCATATAGAGGAATCAATTTTTTTTGGCATAATAGGCAATCCAAGGGTAGATAGGAATGGAATTTGTCCTTCTTTTGATGTATTCGTTGTGTCCATAACACATATTTTAGTAATAAAAAAGACCATGTTCATGTTAAAAACAATATAATACTCCAATAATCCAATTTTAAGGTCATATCCAAGCTAGACACTAAATTGGTGTACAATACCGCCTTGTTTGTGGGACAAGAGACCCACCTCCGCATAATGGTTTAACTGTTGAAATCTAGGAATGCATACATACTCTACCCCATTAGATTTGAATTTGTTGTGAATTCATTTTTGTTATATTTTATTATTATTTATGTATTTGTAAGGTGATTAATTGAGGTCTTGTTATGGGTTGTTTAATAACTTACATTTCTATTAATTACTAATTTTTTGTTTTTAGTTTCATTTCTTTTTAATTTAACTTTTGATTCTGATTTTTTCCTTTTTTCCATTATTTCCATTTTCATGAATTATAGTTTTTTCTCCATATTTTCAATTTAAGATGACAAATTTTAAAGAGGAATAAAAAATCAATATTCTTTATTTATTTTATTTTTTATTTTTATTACTTGTTTTGTTTTTCTGTTTTTTTTTTTTTTTTCTTTTGTTTTTTTTTTTTTTTTGTCTACTTTTCATCCAATTCCATTATCCTTGGTTTTTTTTTGTCAATTTTATTGACATATTTCCCCCCTCATTTTCATAATGTTTCCTATAAACAACAACTATACAATAATTTTATTTCAATGAATATAGTTATTATTAAAAAATTAATTAATAAAACTTAAAACAAAATTTGAGTGTAATTTTCTCTCATTGTCTTATATCTGCACATATCATTCTTCATTATACTTAAATCTTATAAGCCTCTTGTCATTATTGTTTGCACTCAAATATCAACGATTTGGAAATTGACAACTTGTGAAGTTAAAGTTGGTAATGTGATCCTTGTGATCCTTGTGTTATTGTTTATTCAACATAGCTGTTATAGTTGTGATATAGGTGAGATTAGGTTTTATTTTTATTTAGAACTAAATATTTAATATATTAATATTTTTATTTATATATCTATGTTGTACGTTTTTCAAAAATATTTAACATATTCATATTTTCTTATGTATTGATGGGGATTTAGTTGTGTCTTGGTGTGGTTATTTATATTTAAGTTGAAATGCCTCTTCGTCGACCGTACCAAATTGTGAAGTAGTAGATTCCTTCAAAAAATGTCATATAAGCACATTGTGTATTACAAATCAATCTAATATCATTTTGTGTTGCACAAGTAAGCTTTAACGAGCTCACCTCTTTTAATATTATACGAGCTACCACTATGCATTGAGCATTAATATAACTATTATTATTAATTTACATAATAATTATTTGTATATTGATTTGTCTTCAAAATAGTTTGTTTTATAGAAAACTGTAGCTCTCATTTGAAAGATGGTATTGTGGACATTGGAAATTTCATACGACAGTCATGGGTTGATTACATATTTTTTCAACCATCTTCTTCATTATACATTGGTGAAATTATGAATAATTTTTCAACTAGAAAAATGTGCTTTAGTGGTTGGAAATTGTATGGTATAGCGGGGTTTTAATTGCAGAAATTCCAACCATCTATTTCATCAAATATTTGTTATCTTTTGCATGTGCTTTCAACTGGAAATCATATTGTTTATGTTGGAAATTGTACGGGGTTTTTATGAATTTCATTTGTTTCTTATCTTTACTAAAGTTTTAATGTTTGCCTTTGCCATTAGGGGCTAGCGCCTTATTTGGTGCATCAAATCACGTGTTGTGTAATGATTATCATAATGTTTTTATTGCAAAAAATGGAGATTTCCAACTTAATTTTTTTTGGCCAACTTTTCACTTTGGAAAATATAATTCGTTGAAGATTTAAAACGTTACAAAAATGGTGGTACCATTTCTAGTTTATCCATCTATTCATGAACAAATCTTTATTGTTTTTTTACTTTACTTTGGCTATATTTAAGCTAAGCAACATATACTAAAAATGCCACTTTGCATAATACATATTGTGGTTATGTATCTAGCCAATTTGGTCGTGAGGTCCAATTTTTCTCATTCACACAAATTGAGCTAGGGTCCATCTTATTCCAATGCACAAATGCCACCATGAATAAGTTTCTAATTGAAGAATCTTTTCATTGAAGCATTTTTGCATCCAAATACGATGCACCATTAAAACAATAATGACAACATTTTATCTAGAAGTGAGATTCAATTTCACTCAATAACGTCGAATGGGGCAGCAACAACTTCTCGTTGAAGAACATTTTCGGTACTTTCTAACTTATGCATGTTTACATTTTTTTCCTGAGGATATCCTTTGGATAATACATTAGCTTTCAAGCCTCAAGATAGTAGTTACTTTGCACCCAACAAGTGATTGTATAGGTAACATGAGTAATTAATTGTTCTTCAATGTAGTATTAGGGTATTTTCTTATGCAAACAAGCATGATTATCTTATTGAATATTGAAGCATTTTATGTTTTTTTCGCTTGAACATATTGAATAATTTGATATTTATTTTTTGAAAGTGTTGGTATTATTAAAAGAGCTCCCATATAACTGAGGATTCAAGCATCAAGGTAGCAGTTACTTTGCACCCAACAAGTGATTGTATAAGTAATATGAGTAATTAATTGTTCTCAGATATAGTATTATGTTATCTTCTTATGCAAACAAGCATGATTGTCTTATTGATTATTGAAAAAAATTATTTTTTTGCTTGAACATACTGAACAATTTTATATTTCTTTCTTGAAGGTGTTGATATTAGTAAAAGAGCTCCCATATGCATTTAGGATTCAACATTAAATTGTATTATTTAAGAACATCATAGTATCTTGTAACTAATATGTGTTTAGTCTCTAGACAAGTAAAAGATTTCGTTTGTGACTCTAACATATTATTTTTGGAAGAACATTACAAAAAACCTCTTTTTTGTACAAGAGAAACAACAAATAATAGTAATAATGATCTTGAGACTCTAGAAACAAGTTGACACAGGGTTTACTTTAAAAAATATGGAATATAAACTATTGATGAAATATTTACATCTTTATTTCTTTTTTACTTTAATTTACTATATTTAAACTAAGCAGTAGGGACCAACTACAATGTTATTGTAAACCAGGACAATACTGGGGGGGGCAAATCAGTATTGTAGCAATTTTACCAATTTAAAATTTCTTTTCACTTTATGTACAAACAATAATACAGTAAAGAGCACTTTCAACAATCAATATGATAAACAATAATTTCAGCTATCAATGGAACATGCAAAGAACAAATAACTTCATCAAAGTTGCTTCCTCAATTTATCCATATGGAAAGCTACAACTTGTTGTTACAATGTTTTTGGCTACAACCAGCAGGAAGCTACAACTCCCTGATTTTTCAAGCTAAAATTGAATGGAGCTACAACCCCAACTATCTCCAACACCCACTGGAAGGAGCACCAACCCCTGACCAGTAAGCTACAATTTGCTTAAGACACTCCTTGTTACATCTTTCATCCTTTTTCATACTAGGATCAATGAATGCCTTCTCTGTTTTTCTAACAAATAATTTATGTTAGTCACCACTCAAAAACCACCTACAATAATCTCCTACACCTCGCTGCACTAAAAGTTTTGTTTATTTTTTTGAATTTGTACATGAAGCCTTATTTTTTGCATTTGTCCCGCTCATTTAATATTTTGGATTGTGTTTGTTCTAGGCTTAATCTCCAAGTCAAACTGACCTTTACTACCTTTTCTACAACTTAAACTGAGTTTGTATTTTTTGCATTTTGGCTTTTTACAAAATTTAGTAGTGCGCTTGTTATTTTTATTTGTTGCTCAATTTTGGTTTAGGTGCCAAAATTGTAGTCAAACTTCTAGTCCCGCCTTTTTTCCTTTAAGCACCTTTCCTATGGCTCCCTTACATGTTTTGTCGCTATACAATCGGTCTCTGCGACCGCGGCTTAATGCTTTGGGTGTCAAGCCCTTTTGAGTCCTGTCAGGAGCCTTTTTCTTTTGTTAACACCTCTGCATCATTAGTCACGCCTCGACGCGAGCCAACCACCTATCAACCTAATGGTCGAAGCTTCCTATCTCTTGACCCCTTTGTTTCTACGCAAAACAATCCACGAAGTTGGCACTTAGCCGCTCCTAGAGCCTCTGCGGCTCTTAATTTCCTCCATGCCCTTGGTTTCTACCTGTGGCATAGGGCCATGTATGGTCACTTAGCCCAGAGCCCCCAACATCCCGACGCTTTATTTAACTGTGCCTTTCACCCGTCGGGGTCTTTCCATCGGGTTGACAGGTCCATCGGGACTGCTCAACACTCATTTCATTGGTTGCCTCTTTATGTTGTCTGTTAACGTGTCCTAACACCCATTGCTTGACAATACCTCTTACGCACCATTTTAAATCTTTCGGACTCATCCCGTCGGGATGACACCACCATGACATCACAACTGCCACGTGTCCATTTTGACGTCATCATTTACTGTTTTTCAGGCCAATGATATGTTGCCACTTGTCATGTTGTTAGAGAGGAGAGAGAAGGTCCTTCGAGGCTTGTTTTGCGACCATTTTCCTTTATAATTTACTTTTCTAAAAAACCGTCGGGATCAAGCATTTTGTCCTCGACACCACTCTTGAGAGGATTGTGGTTTTGGAAGGAGTGTCCCCGGAGTATCTCTTAATCATTGATTTGCATGATCAATTGTGCAAGAAACCACTTCCCATAACCACAAAGCTAGTTTAAAGGCTTGTCTCCGTGCCATTGGAAAGTCCACACATGGTCTGACCCTTTCCTCCCAGCACCTAGCCATGTGCGCCCTATATAAACTTCCAAGCTTCACCCTCCAGGCTGCCTCTGTCGGGCCAACTTGTACTATGAGCTTCGTTGCTCGCTCGCCATTGAACATCACTTAGTTGTTGTGTCTCGACGACTACTACCTAGTCGCTTAGACTTGGGCACCAAAACAATTTCGTCGATGTAAGCCTGTCGAGTGGGCTCTGCCTATGATCCAACCCGCTGTTGCCACGTCTTCCCAGAGCTCTTGCTTAAAGGCTCCAGCGATCTTGGCACCAAGTTAGGAACTTATGCTAACTTTAGCTATGTGTCAAAGACTCCAACCACCTTTAACTATGTTATGAAGGCCTTGGGGTCACCAAACTTTTATTGGCTCTATCTTTTGATCCAAGAGGCCTTTTTAGGACTTCCAATATATTTGGAAATCTCTTTCAAAGCTCTATCCATCTAGGTGGTTTATACCTGCAACTGAGATGATCTGGTGGTCCAAAACTGTGTCCAAAGCCACTGCACTGATTTTGATATTTTGTCGTTCTTGTGTACCTGGAACCTATTCCTTGAGGCATTTCTTTAACACATGTGCCTCCTATTGCCACTTTTTGACATCAACGCCAATGTTCTCCGCATTTGGCATTGATGGAAACACCAAAATCGAAGTAAGCACCTTTGGCTCTTCTAGAAACAACCTAGGTAAAACCTTTAAGTACTACCCCCCTGAGATGGCATTCCTCTTGTCCTTCAGATATTATGGTATTGTTGTTAGTGTTGTTGTTGTGCTTTGTTGTGATAGATATGGTTTGATTACCATCTTTCACACCCTTTTTGTTTGAGCACTATAGATCACTCCCCCTTTGACATCAATGTCAAAAAATACTATCATGCTCCCCCTGTCACCATACTCAATCTTTCATGTCGATCCTTGTGGACATGGTATCTTCACATTGATTCACTAATTATGCAACAACTACCTTTATTCCTCTTAAAGGAAGAGCTAGTGGAGGGAGGCAAGAGGCACAACGCCCAATATTTGCCTCAAAAACTCAAGATGTTCTCTAGGAAGTGGCTTGGTGAATATATCAACAACTTGCTCTTTGGTAAGTACATACTCCAGCTTTACAATATGAGCTGCAACTTGCTCTCTCAAGAAATGATACTCGATGGGGATATGCTTTGTTTGGTAGTGGAAAACTCGATTCTTTGGCATGTTGATTGCCCTTTTGTTGTCACAAACAATGGGAATAGGCTCATCATAAAACACTTGTACATCCTACAAGGCTTGCTTCATCCATATTAGTTGAGCGTAACAAGAATTTGTTGAAATATATTTTGCTTCAGCTATCGATAAGGAAATGGAAGCTTTCTTTTTGCTCAACCATGAAACTAGACTATCTCCGAGAAATAAAGCACTGCCACTTGTGCTCTTTCTATCATCCACATCACCTGCCCAATCAACATTAGTATAAACAGTAAATGAAAAATATTTACCTTTGAGGTACCACATACCATATTCTACCATTGCTTTGAGATATCTAAGAATTCTTTTGGCTGCTAATAAATGGCTTTATCTCGGAGCTGCTTGAAATCTTCCAACTATAGCAACAACCTACATGATGTCTAGTCGTGAAGTTGTCAGATACAATAGGTTGCCAATGATGGATCTATATAAGTTCTGGTCCTCTTCTGGAGATTCATCCATCTTACTAAGCTTGCAACACATCACCATTGGAGTGATCACTAAAGAGCATTTTTCCATGCGAAATTTATTTAGCAGTTCCTTGAGATACTTTCTTTGAGATATAAAAATGCCTTTAGTGGTCTGCACTATTTGCAATCCAAGGAAATATGATAGTTCTCCAAGCATGGACATCTCGAATTCGACCTTCATATTAGTTGCAAATTAATTGTTCAACAAACCTGACTTAATGACAAAGATAATATCATCAACATAGACTACTACCACGATAAGATTTCCATCCTTTTATTTGACATATAAAATGTTGCCAGTTGCACCTATTTTGAATCCACACTTGAGTAGGTAGTTTTCGAGCTTGGAATACCAAGCTCTAGGGGCTTGCTTGAGACCATATAAAGCCTTCTTCAATCTACAAACATAATTTGGTTGCTCTATCAGCTGAAAGCCTTTATGTTGCTCTATATAAACATTCTCATGTAGCTCTCCATTAAAAAAAGCAGATTTGATATCCATCTGATAAATTTTGAATTTCTTAAAGTAAGTAAATGGAGAAAAACATTCTTATTGCTTCTAATCTAGCAATAAGAGGAAAAATTTCATCAAAATCCAAACCTTATGTTTGAGCATATCCTTTGCATACCAATCTGGCCTTATTACTTACCACTTCTCCATGGTCATTTAATTTATTCCTAAAAACCCACTTTGTGCCAATGACATTCTTGTTGGTAGGTCTTGGAACAAGTTCCCAAGTGTGATTTTTCTCTATTTATTCCAATTCCTCATTCATTGCCTTTAACCGATGTTGATTTTGACTGGCTTGAACAATATCCTTCGATACCTCCATGGAAAATAGGGCAACATGTGCTTGTGTAGGGGGATTTAACAATTTCCTCCTTGTTTGCATACCAGTATTTAATTCACCAACAATCTGATAAGTTGGGTGATGTTTTTGTACATACCTTAGGGGATTTTTGGCTTGAGGGCTAGAGGGATCTTCCTCATTTTCTTTTTCAACTTTCTCATCATGCTCTTCATTGATTCTCACTTGTTCACTAGCTTTGAGTTGTTTCTCTTCTTGATCATTGTGCTAATCCACCTTCGCATCGATGCAGTCAATGATCCTTTTGTTAACTTTGTTGTAGTGTGCCCTTTTTTACTGTGTGAATAACCCAAAAAAATTCCTTCATTTTCTCTAGCATCAAATTTGCCATGTTTTTCATCATTTCTCTTAATGTAGCACATGTTGTAAAAAATTTGTTTAACTGTTTCAGGTCTACCACACCATAACTCATAGGGAGTTTTGTCATTGTTTGGTATGAAATGAACTTTGTTGAGAATAATTGTTGTTGTATGAATTTCCTCTACCCAAAACCTTTGTTGAACATTATTTTCTGTCATCATTGCTCTGGTTAACTGTTGCAATGACCTGTTTACTCTCTCTGCTTCAACATTTTGTTGGTGAGTTTTTGTCATTATAGAGTGTCTCTTGGTGCCATTCTTTTTACATAATTCATCAAATTCCTTTGAAGTGAACTCACCTCCATTGTTAGATCTTATGCTTTTGATTTTGTAGTCAATTTCATTTTCAACCATGGCTTTGAACTCTTTGAATTTCTCAAAACCTTCAGATTTCTCTTTGAGGAAAGCAACCCACATCATCCTGCTGAAATCATCAATTATTAGCATAAAATATAGCTTACCTACGGTTGATTGCATTCTGGATGGTCCACACAAATCCATGTGTACCAGTTGCAATGGCATTGCTAAAGAGATTTCCTTTGCCTTGAAAGAACTTGAGCTTGCTTTCCTAGTTGGCAAGATTTGAAGATAATGTTATCTGGTTTTGAAAGCCTGGGAAAATCATTATCAACATTTTTCTTGCTCAACTTGAAAATCTGGTCAAAGTTTAGATGTCCAAGCCTTTTGTGCCATAACCAACTCTCATCAATATTTGTCAAACAACATTTTTTTTGTCTTCTCCTTGAGCACATAGACATTATTGTCTGTTCTTATAGCCTCAACAACTATTTCACATTACTTGTGGACTTGATTTGACAATTTTCGGCTTTAAAAACCACTTGTATACTTGATCACACATATGAGACACACTCAGCAAATCATGTTTCATCCAATCAACATATAAAAAGTTCTTAGCCTTACCTTTGCCATTTGATAGAATGACCACTCCTTTTGCAATTATTTTCCCTGGAGCATTGTTTCCAAAAGTCACATTACCTTTGTCAACAAGCTTCCAAGCGAGAAACTTGCTTCTATCTCCTGCCATGTGCCTGGAACAACCACTGTCCACATACCAATGGCTCCCACCATTGTGAGCATACAAAGCAATATCACATTGCTTTGCTTTTTCTTTCCAGACATTGGGCTTATGTCTAATTTTCTCAATTAATGGCTATGTCTTCTTTTCTTTAAGCCTACAATTGACTGTTATATGCCCAAAATTTTGGCATTTAAAATTTTGGGCATATAACTCAAGGGAGCAAAATAATTATTATACCTGGGTCTACTTCTTCTCTGTTGAATTCTTCTCTTAGATCTGAGCTTCCAGTATGATAGATTTACTCTGCAATTTGTTGCTTTGTGGCCATAGTTGGTGCATGTAAAACAATATCTTGGGAAGAAATCGTTGTACCTAGATGGCTTCATTTTGTGATAAGCATAATTTTGGGTAGTTCGATTTGTATGGACAATGTACTCCCTTTGTTGTTGTTGTTGATTTTTCTTAGACTACTTATTGTCTTCTAACTTATTCAGCTATCACTCGGGTCTATAGTTATGTTTTACTTTAACTTTATGCTTAGTTTGATTTTCTTGTTAACTCAAACCTTGCAGTGCAATGAGGCTGCTATTTTTGTCTCTTTTTGTTGGTTTTCCCCTCATTGAGGCAACAATTGGTTTTCATCTCTATTAATCATGGGCACTTATTCAATTTTGATAGTTGTTGACTCTCTGCTTTAATGTCTTTGGTTTAGTTTTCAAAGTGGCAAACCAAAACAATAATTTTGAATATCTAATATAAATATTTTATATTGCAATGCAAAATAACTTACCATATATATATATAAGTAGTTTATAATTCAAATAGATAAAGTCTATATATCCAATGATGATTATAAAGTAATAGAAATAAGATTATGTTAATTTTATAATATATTATATACCTAAATAATATATAATTAATTTCTTTTTATATATATATTATTAAAAAATTATTAACTTTTATAAAATATAGTTTATAAACACTTATTTAAATTATTTACATAATTAATATTTATCCCAGCAAGGTGGAAAACTTGGTACAAAATTTGTAACTTTTTCCGTGGGAAAGAAATGAATGAAGTGTCTAAATGAAAATGAATTGAGTACTCTGTTGGTTGCTAATTATTAATAGTTAATAATAGTTATGAAGATTTATCTTTTCTATAAATAAGTTTGATACAAATCGGATTTCTGAAATTTTTTCATGGTAGAGGTTTTAGTCCACATATACAACTCCCTTGGTTACCTATGGATTGAAAAAGGGAAAAGTTTGAACATAAGTGAGATACACATTACTTTTCCCTTGGACTTGCGCAATCCAATCAAATTCGTCCATTTAAGGAAATTAAGGTGTGTTGGTCTTGAGAGAAACCACATGATAAGGCTACCGTGATATGGTGGTGCCATGTCACCATATATAGTCCTTGTTCCTTCCATTGTGGGGGTTGTATCTTGTAGGTAGGCCACATTATAAATTAGTATGACATGACAATTATCATTGCATTTATGGTAAGTTTGTGGTTTGGAGGCAAGGGTCACTATAATTGGGTGATTGGACTTCGTAAAATATCAATGTTTTTTTGTCTTATTTATGATAATGCTTGTTTTATAATTGGTTTTGCAAGAGGTACTATATAATTTTATATTTTGGTTTATTGTATATAGGTGGACTTTGGTCACGGGGGCTTCACTGAGTGAGCAATACCATAGCATGTGGGTTCATATTGGGGGATACATATTGAGGAAAAAATGATGTAATATATTGGGGTATGTATAGGGGGTAAAGGGTTTTTATATTGATAGGTATAAAAAATGAAGTTGAAAGTTAATGAAAAAATAGAAAGGGGTATAAAAAATGTTAATAAAAAAATGGATACCTACAATATCCACTAAAAGTAGGGGTTTTTTAAATTGGAAAGGTGTATTGGGTTCATATTGGTAGGGGGTTAAATAATGTGATTTTTAGAGGTATTTTCCAATATGTAGTCAAATTAGGGGTATGTTGATGCCTCGAAAATCGCTGCAACAACATTGGGGGATAACCACCCGGTCCGGACCTTAGTACAGCTCCTTTTCCGTTTGGGATGGTGGCTCCGACTGGATATAACGGGACTAGTTTCCCGATAATGAATAAAAGGGATGGATGAGTGATGAGTTGTCTGTTCTAATGATAGGCGGATAACTTATTCTATCAACAAAAATATGAAAACTAATACTAATCCCAGGAATAACTATTCATTTGAAATGCAGCGTTTAATAATCCTTATCTATTAACAGGCATATAGATGACTCTGAAAAATAAATACAGATATTCAATCATTTAAAGATTACTTCATATGAATAGTCAAATGAAGCGATTAACACAAATTACTGCATTCATTATTTATATCATTGATACATATACGATTGAAAGAAAAGCATGCTATAAACAGCGAATAGTGGGATGCATAAAGGATGTTGTTAAAACGCATATATATAAGCGATAATAGCGAGAGTGATCAAATGACAATTCACATAACAGGAATGAGTTCAGACACAGATAATAGTACCATATGCGCTGCTAATCAATCCCGAATATCAATTGCTATTTGAAATTCTTCCTTCAACACAGAAATGCTTTCAAACAAAGACAGTAGTGCACATTTGTATAAAAAAAACCTTCCTTATCAAAATCAGAATAATTGGTCCAGTTTCATAAAAGAATATCCCTGAAGTACAATAGTGCAACTTCAGGGTTTAAGTCATATACAAAACTTTACGACCCTTTCTAAATGCATGAAAGGGTCTATAAATACTACTAAGCTAGAAAAAATCTATGAAACAAAATCCTACTAAATTGGCATCAGTAAATGCTATCTATCTCCTTGGAGCGATCTGGCAGTCGGCGATGTGAATCATCACTCGGGCTGCTTGCCTTTAAACCTGAGCTGGCTTATCGCAAGCATTGGCTCCACTTCTGGCGGTCTGTTGAGGCGCAAGCTGAGTTGGGCAGCAAAGGTGGCATCCTGAATATCGGGTATGATATACCCGATAGCATCTGTGAGGCATTTAAGGCGCTCTTTGCTGTACGGGCTTCACTAAGAAAGACCAATAAGGCATCCCATGTTAACTATTGATCCCGCGATACTCCATTTTTCTCCAGCTCTGGTAGCATGAATGCTCCAGACATATTTGTGCTGTTAAATGGCCTGGAGTACATTGGGAAATCAAATGTTAGACAAATAAAGCGTATTATTTACTAATTCAACCAAATTACCAGTGGTTGCCTTGCATCTAAAAATCGCTCTTTCTGCCTTCATTAACTGTGATTGCCATTCTGTGAATAGTATTTCCTTGTGCGATTCCAGAATTCTTGGTAGGTTAGTCGCCTGGCCCTGATCGGAATCTTGCCATTCCAGAAAATTTGTCAGTGTTTCTTCGGCCTGATCCAAATCTGTCCTTGCCTTTTCTACCTTTTCGCTTATGGATGCTACTAAATCGCACAATGGCTCTGCCTGGGTAATTTGCTGATATAGGAGCTTAACCTGATTTATCAATGCTTTATTTAATTGAAGCGCCTCTGCTTTAAACTCATCTACCTGAGGGAGCCTTTTCATTTGCTCAATTTGAGTTGATAATTGAGCGATTTGCTCATCTTTGGATTTTATCATTCCCTCAATTGATATCTTTAATTGCGCCAATGCTGCTGATAGCTCTTTTTGCTTTTGGATTGCACTCTCGTCAATCCTCTGTCTCTCCTCTTGTGATTGCTTAGTCAGCTGATAATTGTTTTGCTACTGTACTAGCAATTCCTGCTCTGCCTTCTGCTGCGCTTCTGATAATTGAGCCTGTAGCGAAAATATGTCTTGATCTTTCGCTTTTAATAGACCGCTCACCTCCGATGCTTTATCAATGGTCACCGCCGAATATTCTCCAGCGTATTGCAATAGCTTTGTTAAGTCATCAGAGGGATCAAATTCCTCTTTCCACACAACATTGCCTGTTACTGTTAATTCAGGGAATAGAGAAGGTTGATCAGCCCTTCTCCTCTTCCTCTGTCGCTTTACAACAGCTTTATGCTTTGGGCTGTAGAATACATCCAAGGGGGGAATCTCTTCTATTTGCAAAATGATTTCGCCCGATGGATCTTTAGGAATTATTTATGTTTCTTTTGATTTGGGTGGGTCACTGGTTTCGCCCGAAACCTGTTTTGATGTCGCTTCTTGTGTGTCGCCCTCTTTAGAAACCTCATCATCTTTCGAGCACTCTAGGTTTCCGATGATTGAGTTGAATTGCTGCCATTGTTGGAGCAAATTCGAATCAATTTGTGTATCATCATTAACTTTCGAGCTGCCCTCTTCTTGAGTTTTCGCCTGGGTTTCTTCCTGTCGCCGCACATTTTCCTGGGTTTCTTCCTGCCTCTGATTATGCACTTCCTCCTGCTGCTTTGATGTAGTATGAGGTTGCGTATTACTTTGCTGCTCAGGCTTGCTTGATTTTGTCGTCGTTGGAGCAGTCGCTAACAGGTCTAGAGGCAGAGTTTGCAACCTCTGTTCTCTAATTCTGTTAAATTCGGCTAGCCCCTCATCATTGTATTCATTTTTGGCAAGCGATTTAACTTGATATAGTGACTCGGCCGATGCAAACAAATCCTCAAATCTGTCTTCTTTGTGCTCGAACTTGGCCAAGTTGGCCTGGTCGAGCGCATTGTAAGCGATTTTCCTTGGATCGTACTGCCTGCTTGGCAGAGTGGCTAGAGTCAGCGAATTTATCTTCCCAGCTTCCTTCTCTGCATGTTTTATATCATGCAGAGTATAAATACCAATTAGTAGGGGAAAAGAGGGCTAGACATGCTTCTTTGCTTTTTTTAGGGTCTGAGTAACCCCATTGGCATTGATTTGATAAGCTACTTTTTTGGCAAGTAACTTATCAGGGATGTACAGTGGAAGCACATGGGGCTTGGCCTGACTGCCAAAAACTCTAATATAGGTGAATTTCTCTTCTCTAAACCAACTTGCTACGGCGGTTAAATCCACCCCTGCTTGTTCAGAAATCTTCGGGGCAGGCTTATCAAAAATGGAGTAATGAATTGGCAACATGAAACCGTGGCAGATTTGATATAGGTGGTGTTTGTAGTTGGTCTTCCACAACTTTTGATGATATATGTGGATGGGTGTGGGGTCTTGCGACGTCCACCTCCATCCGAGCACAGGAAATTCAGAATTAAAACATAAAACATCCAACACATAGGCACTATAGTAAAATGGCGGAAGAAACCTCTCTGTGACGCGAGAATTAAATCTGAAATTAATAATGGCCTTGGCTAACTTATCGGATAATATATCCGCCCAATCCATTATCTTGCCACTACATGCCGCCTCCATTAAGGGGACGATTTCTATGGTAAAATTGGCGGAGTCGTGTAATTGCCATAGTCTACACATCATAATCCCAGCATAGCAGTAAGGAGAACATAGAGAATCGACTGAGTACTTACCCGAGGAATCGTGCTTATGCTTTGCTGGATTTTGTCTCCAGCCTCGAATTGGTTCAGACTCGGTCTCATTTTCTGCTCGGAACTTCTCCAGGAATTCCGTGTTGTACTTTTTCTCTTCTGTCGGCAAATGATACATTTTCCTTAGATCTTCGGCTCGAAAAGAACCGAAAATCCTCCCATTTGCAGTGCTGAACATTTTGTCGGTAATTGGGATCTCTTGAATTTCCCACCTTACCACATCTGTATATGGGAGAATTTGCTCCCGGGCCGCTATTCTGTGAAGAAAGGAATTGGCCAAGTCTTTTATATTAGCCTCATATTTGCTAGTACTGTCGCATGAGACTTGTATTCCCATCACCTTCGGTTCTTCGGCTTCAATCAAGTTATATGTTCCTTGCCAAGTGGCTCTGGTAAGTCCTCAAGTTGTGTTCCTCAAGTTGTGTTCGCTTTGTCATTACGATATGTGATCTTGCGATCGCTTTATCGCAATGACAAAAGATAAATCATTTTCTGTTAAGGTTTTTGATTAGTTTTATTGAAAAGGCCTTTTGGTGATGTTTTCTTTCATTTCTTTGGGCCTTTTAGAATAGAACTTAAATTGATACCAATTTAAAAACAAAAATTAAAAAGGGACCCATTTCATATTATGGTTTTGGAATAGTAATGATATGAAATGGGGGGTTGTTGTAGGGCACAACAAGGCCAAGCAAATGCTCTGGGGACTTTAGTGAGGTTTATTGATTTGAGTGGTGTCCAATCTCAACATTCCTTGATTGAATTAGATTTGGTTTTATTTTATCTCTTAGACAAGTGTTAAAGGTTGGAACTGTACCAGCAAAAATTTGGGCATGTAATATCTTGGAAAACATTTCTAGGAGCATTAAAAAGCTAAAACGAGAACCTCAAAAATGGATTTCAACCTTTCCAGGAAGCTTTTCTAAATTGTAAACTTCAAAAAGGGAAATGTAGTTTAAAGGAATGCATTATTGAGGCTAGAGTTGTTCCTGATATTATGGAGCTCATGAAGAACCAAAACCCAGAAGTTGTTTTAGCTGGGTTAAAATCTTTGGAGACATTATTGTTAGAAGAAAACATGTTAGAGGATGGTATACAGATATTGTATAAATGCAAATCCATCAATAAATTGTTTCCATTTGTACACTTGGATTCTCATACTTGGTCTGAAAAGTGTGTGGATCTACTGGAAGTGATTCTTAGGTTCCCACACATGAAAGGTGCATATGTGTAGCTGGTTCAGAGGTCTTTGGCTGTTGTTTCTACTTGTAAGGTACCATCACTACAACAAAAAGCCCATAAGCTGCTTAGGCAATTGACAATCCCATCATAATCTGAAACATGCACCATAAGATGGAGAATTTTTTTCCGTGGACATATTCTTGTACTATATTTTCAAATTCTATTTCATCTTCCAATAGAATCCTACTAAATTTGTGAGATGTTGGTTGAAGTATGCCAAAGTGTTTACTTAGTCTGAAAACAACCGTCTCAGAAAATGAAGATCACAATATTTTTCTCTCCGGAGGCTTTTGAACTATTTAAATCTTCCAGTTTTAAATGAAAGAATACTTTTACGGAAAAGTGACTTATGCTAAATCATATAAGACAAGGTCGTGCCTTCTGTTGAGGTCAATTTTAGAATAATATTCAAGATGATGGGAATAGTTATAGAAAATTTGTTTGGTTGAACGGGTGGAATAAATATATTAGTACATAGATATATATGTTACTTTCTCACCCAAGCTAAATCCATTAAAGAGGCTCTTTACAATGGGAGTCACTCATTTGTCATAGATCACCAGCAAGAGGAGAAGCTTGTCATAGATTAAAAAGATAAACATGAAAACACCTTGACAAACTCTAGGTTCTAGGACATGAGAAGATAGTTTAATCTATTAAAATATCATGGTATTCTAACTACACTATGTATATGGTGAATGATAATTAAAAATATAAACAACCAAATGTTTTGACAAACTCTAAGCACTAGTGCTGGAGGTTCCATTGATTCTCTTGTTGACCCTTATAAATATCATCGCCCAAAGAAAATGTATTTTTTTGTAGAACCATTATCAATTCATCAAAGATATATAATTGGAAATCACGTCACATAGTTTGTGATCTCATCCAAATGGTATAAAAGGCAAACAAGAACTTATGTATTCTCTCTAGTCCCTAATAGGAAGTTTGTTGGGTAGTACAATGAACTGAGAAATGATATGCACAAATTTGAAAATGAAATCCTTGAACCACTATACCATTGGATACTTTGAACCATTTCATCACAAAATCTACTTGGCACAAATAGATGCTGCTTAATATAGGCATACTTGAAAAAATAATCAGGCTTTAAAAAACCAAAAAAACGAGAAAGATTGAAAATGAAGGTGATGTCTATGTGACCATTGCCAAATATAGAAAATCTAAAGTTACACTACCAATGATAGAAAATTGTTGTATGTGGATGAAAGTAGCCCCATCATATTCACTTTTCTACAAGGAACCCAAATATTTGCTAAGAATTGGCATGCAAGCCTTGAATAATCAGGAGTTGATGGTGTATCTCACCTTGCTACAGAGAGTATAATTGGCATGCAAGCCTTGAATAGTCAGGAGTTCATGGTGTATCTCACCTTGCTAGAGAGAGCAGAAAGTAGACATGGAGCTGGGTTGGCTCTCAAAGACAAAACTACACCCAACTGTCAAAAGGATGGATAAATCTAAAATCCACTTTTTTGTTTTCTTATTCATTTTGCTTTCATGATCCAGCATTATCCCATTCTGTTTTCTTATTCATTTTGCTTTCATGATCCAGCATTATCCCATTCTGTTTTCTTGTTCATTCTGCTAGTCCAAGTTTCATGATGAAGCTTCTCAAGAGGGAAAGTGAACCCAAATGGTGGCTTAGATTAAAGTTAAAAAAATGTTTCCAATGTTTATATAGCTCATTAGAGAATGATCAAATGTAGAATGTGAAACTAGAGAATGTTGCGGTGTTAATGATAAAACATACTTATTAATAGATCATGTGGACTGAAGTTTTTTCAAGATGATAATATTATATATGTGGTGCAATCTTTATTAATTATCCATAAAACTGTAACATCAATATAAATCCATTAACCATGTAATGTTCAAAACGAAAAAATCAAAGAAAATAACATAAATTTTGAAAACCATATGTTTGAAAGAGAGCAATACAATACATATATTATAAACCCATAGTTTGAAAAGCACAATACTACTTATAGAGAAACTAAAATCTGCTTTCATCCACAATTTTATCAAAGTCAAAAGAAGGAATCAACTGCTGCTCACATATGGAATTAAAAAACCATTCAAATACTTATCAACAGTAAATTTCAATCCATTTAGATGATACCAATACATAAGATTTCATGAAAAAGTGTGAAATGTGGCTAGCATACATATTGTCCAATATACAGTGTTACGGTGATCTTAAATATATGAACTCAGAAATAAAAATATGATTATGTCATGCTTTCACACAAGTTATCTTAGCCATGGCAGAAGTATTTCTTTTTTAATAAAGTGAATCTAAATATCACATAAGGATAATGTTGCCAGTATGATAATATTGGTTCTGTAATAGAGTCACTGGTCATGTGCAAGTTCTCCTCTTTTGTTTTGATCTTCTTCCGTCATGAGTTCCCATAATACTTCTTTTCAAGACTACAGGAACCAACTGACTCTCCATCACAATCCCATAATTTGAAGATGTTCTAGGCATAATGGTTCACATAAGAGGATTCTGCAAATAGTAACAAAACTACAAGAAGTATGCACTCAACAAATGAGCACAAGAAAAATACTGAGAATCACATTATATAAATCATATATCTATATATTTTATTTATTTTTATATTATTTTTCAAAACTTAGAATTGGGTCTAGTGACATGGAAGTTATGATGCCTAAGAAAATATATATATATTTTTTAATACACTCTGGAAAGTACTTATCTATGCTTTGTGCATACCTCATTCATTCCCACTAGAGTTGAATCTCTTCCATGGATGATCAGTCATGGTAGAAGATGATGGTTCTCCACTTCTTCTATATTTACCTAGCAAAGTGTCATATGTTAGCGCAATGGAATTTTCTAGAGAATCAAGGTATATGTGCGTACACAATAAAATAGAGTGTTAAATGTACCTGAAATGGTAGGTAAGGTTGGATGGTTTTGCATCTCCCTTTGGTCTTGGGTTATTGCCATGGTTGGAGATTGTTGCATTGCTATAAAAATAAACATACCACATGTTAAAGAATGGTGATTATTAAATACTTAAATATAAAACCATGACCCTATTCAACCCATGAAAATAACATGGAACAATAGACAGGGAATTATTTGATCGATGACGTTCTCGCTTATTGAGGTATCAAAACTAAAATGGTTCATATTCTGATGGATCAACATTTGACCAATTTCCAAACCATTAGTTTTTTTTGTTGCTTCTTATTTTCTTTGTATGGCTAAGGAAAATCTTCTTCCTATTCAAAGATGAATCAAGAGAACCCAACCCAAGTGTGAAGTCAAAATCCATAACGTGCAAATTATTAGCTTCATCCAACATTCTTTTAAGCATGTTAGTCAAATGTTTTGTCTTCATCAAAGTAGTGGGAGGGTTATCTAAAATGAGATGTGCATGGCTAAACAACTCCTCCCTTGCCAAATGAAGTGTCTTGGCATCTGCATCAACAATATTTGTGGCCATAAGAGTAGCATCGACATCTACATCATGGTTTTGAGGCTCTATATAGATCTCAAGTGGGTCATTCCATATGTTATCCTTTGCATGTTGATGAAGCAATGGATTTGAATTATCTGAGTGGAAATACAACCAGTTAACCTTTATGGCATGCTTGAAAATGTTTCCATGGATAGACCATGGAAATTCACACATTATAAAATCCATACAATACCAGGTGACAAGGTTTTTTTTACCTCAATCTATCTGACTTCTCACCTAGTAAGCACGGGTTATGCTCTCATGAGGACAACAATCAGTATCCAGAATTTTTCTTGCTTGTTCCACTAATGATTCTAGCTTCTTTACTCTCTTGTAGTTGTTTAGAAATCCTTCTTCTTTTAAGATTTTCTTAAACCGATAACAAGGTTCAATTGTTGTTATTAGCATATGTAATAACCAATCCATCCTTCGAGCACATTTTTTCCTTCTATCAGATAGAAATGTTGTTTTTAGGTAAAAATGGTATGACTCAACAACATTATTGGTTACCTGATTTGCATGAAGAAACTCCTGATAACCTTTCACCCACATACCTAATTGCAAATAGAACCATGTCAGTCTCACTATATCACCTTTATAGAAGACAAAAATGCATATAATACAAAAAAATTGTTTAGTTACGAATCTTATCTCCAGTGACCCAATTCTTGTGGAAATAGTCTAAGAACTTCTCTTCATATGCAAATTTGATAAAAAAAAATTGATTGATTTCATCTTCCACTTCATAATTGAGAATGTGTTTCATGATGCAACTTAACTCACCGAACATCTCATTGGATTTTATGGAAATAGTAGCCAACCGATTGACATTTTTTAACCAAGCCCTTCGTACATGCCAAACACATAAGATCACATCGCAACCTATGATCCTCCTTCCATATTCAATGCATTTTAGTGTGCTATTTTTAGAAAAAATGCAAGTTTGGTTATATCATGCAATGTTAGAGTTACCTCAAGGCAGTTATTTTAGCCAATGCATCATCAACCATGAAAGCAAAGACTTTCCAATCAAGACAATTTTGGAAACACTTGTGCATGAGTTGCTCCAACCATATTGCAATATCATCTGATGTGTTTCATTATGCCATGACCCATGCAACTGAAACCCCGCTTTGTTGTTAATTTAATTCCATGAGTGTATACAACTGATACTGTCATATTCAACATTACATAAAGTCAAATACAAGTTATTAATCATTATAAATGTCTACAACTTAAATAAATATATTCAATTAATCATTGACATCTGACTTACCCCATATTTAATTGTATTAAATGTTGAATCTATGGCTATCAAGCTATTGTGCAATAGATTGACCATGGTTTCCAACATCCACTTTGTTTGAATCCCTATTATAAAAGGGATCTCCACACCAGTGGGCTTTTGGTAAAAGAAAAAATATTCCCGGTGCTTTTGATACCAAAGGTTTACACTCATTTCATCCATTTTGTGAAGTTGATAATTTCTCTTCACCAACTTATTATAGATATTTACAATATATTTCCTGCATAAGAATAAATCTCTATCTTGCAATGTCACATCCATGTCAACATGTCTCTTAATGTGGGTTCTATACACTATATCAACAGGCACTCCCAAAAAGAAACAACTCTCTACATATGCAACAACGTCCCTTGAAAGCTTTGGCTTATGCAAGGTCTTGGTCTCACTTGAAGTGTCACGTTGACCATGACAAGCCCAACCTTCCCCATCTTCATGTTCATACATATTGATAGTTAGTATTGCTCTATCAGGAATTTCATGCATAAATTTCACAATAAATTGGCATTGGAAACCCCTCTTCTGCACAAATGAGGTCCTTCGTTTAGCTAGAGGATCTCCTCTTTTGTCCTCTAGGCCAAATGAACAATGATAACTACACCAAAAATTTCAAATGTTAGTACATACAAAGAAATATAAACGTGGTTTCAAAATATCTAAACAATACATTTTTTAAATACTCACATTTCATATTGCAATGCAGCGATAGCTCTTTATTTTGGTTATTTGTTTGTTTTTCGTAGGAATTTACATGGAGCAATAGGATTTTCTTCCTCTCCTTTGATAAAGTCAAAAACACATCCTAACGGGATTACGGCAACTTGATCAATACTATTGTTTTTTCTATTTATTTCTGTCCAAACCAAGCCTTTACTAGAGAAGGTCATTTTGCTTTGAGGTCTTACACCTCAAGATCCATGATAAGTTGCCATTTTCTTCACTTTTCCATTTTGAAATGATCTAGTCAAATAATATGCAAGGACATCATAACTGAACTTTCAAGATTAGCAAGTTATCCAACATATATATAAATAAAAAACCTCTTTTATGCTCTTTTTGATGTTTGAAATATCAATCACTCTTAGTTCAATATTATAAAAATTTAAATGTCTACAGATTTGTATTCTACACGATAGAAACTATCCTACACAATAAGTTATTTCTCCCTATAATTATAATTTTGGTGCAAGCCTAAATAATAGGCTTCATGCATATGTCATATTCATATAAATAGATAGAATATCATAACATACCTCATTTTTGCCCATCTGAGATGATTAGAAGCTGAAAAGAAACAATTGTGTTGGATGAGCCAATGAATGAGTCTATGACGGAACTAATATGTTTGATACATATTAATTCTACACACATAGAACATTAAATTCCAAAATATGAAAGTTCTTTGGATTTATGTTTCATTCTTCCTTACAATTTTTTATTGACAGTGAAATATTTTGATATGACTCCATGGAGACCTGATTTTATTTCAAAGGTAGTTTGAAGTGCTTGGATTAGAGTGAGTAACATTGGAAGACATGCTCAAAGATATGACAAGAAAGGTAACTTGAAACTTTTATTGTTGGTTTCTTTGTTGGATGTTAGTTGTTACATTATTTGTTTCTAATGCCTATGTATTGTTTTTGTTCACATAAAGATTGAATTTGGTGTATCTTTAGAAATTTAAACTTTGATATATCAATTGTAAAATGTCCAATGTGTAACAAAAGATGTTCTTTTATAGTGTATTGATACCGAGCACAGTGAAAAATATTTTGGGAGTGTTAGAATTCCGCTGACGATAACATGACTTTTATGGTCAAACAATTCCACAGCTAAAAGACTCAAACTCACCTACTAACTGTAGGATTTCATATGGGTGTGTACACTATATACACAATAATAGTAAACACATAATGTGGAAAGAGTAATAAATGTTATATTAATAATGTTGCAACAAGTATAACAATGGGAGTCCGAGGCTATCCAAGATTTGAAATCTTAGCACATCAATTTTTTAAAGCCCGTGAAGACTAGCATATGAGAATGTGATGGTAACGGGCATATGAATGTCCAACAAATTATCTAGTTGCCAACATGAGTAGAGATTGTCTACCATGTTATTACTTATTAGCATATTGATGCCCTAAACAACAAGGGTTTTATAGACACTAACAAGGCCCACGCTTTCCAGATTGTTGCAATTGAATACAGCAAGAAAGAAAAAAACCATCCGAAATGAAAAGGAAGATGTATAGGGCATACTCTCAGGCAGAGATAAGATGTTTTAAAAGTATGACATCCAATAATATGTGTGCTTGAGAAAGGAAGAAGATTTGTAGACCCTTGAACATTTCAAGAATGTGCAGAACCTTGAGAAACAAGTCTTTAGGGAAGAACACAAATCACAGTTATTGCAAACCACTATATGCAGAAAAATCAGTAGGGTAACAACCATGATTTTTGTTGCATATGACATGAAGTCAATGTGATTTAGATCTATCAACAAGACTTGCAAGATATATCTTGATGTTTTACAACAACAATTTTCACAATTGGTAGATGTTGTGTAGTATAGGTAGATAGTGTGGCAAATATTTCCAAAGGCATTTTTTAACTTCTTTGAAAATTGACAAAAAAAGGTGTTTAGAACCCAAGAAATATGGAGGAGATGCATTTTCTTTAGGAAATTGTAAACATATGGAACTCATTAGTGTGGGTATTGGCTAGAACTGTCCAGGTGCACATGGACTTTTGAGAACAAAATTAGATGTGACATTTTCAACATAACTGTCTGTTTTAACTTTTTATTACAATAAGGATTTATATGTTTTGGTCACATGGGGTATTTTTGCAGTCTGGTTGAAGAGATTTTATATTTATAATGTTGGGTCCATCTGACTCAAAGATTTTGGGTATGAAGGTTTTAATTATCCTTTCCAGCATTAGGTAGAAAATACTTGAATAGGTAAAAGTTTAAAGCCAAAACTGACATCTAATTGTCCCAAGAAGACTAGTTAGAATACTTTGGGAAAAAAAAAAGTTGTAAAGAGAATGCTAAGATTATAACCAGAGAGAAATATATGATTATTTTTGGGTGCAATGGACAAGATTGTTGGAGACTTAAGATGATTCAGCTAACCTGGAAAAAATCTAATCAAGTTGAAAAAGAAACTAGAAATGTTGATTGTAACAAAGTAGTGAAAGAAGCATGATAAGTTAGGGAAGCTGGCTAAAATTTAAAGCATAGTTACTCTTACTTCTTAACTATGAATTTCAGCTCATGGTTCTCCTCTGCCAACACCCCATTTGTCACCTGCACTAGTAATTGCTATATAGCCTCTCTATCTCTTCATGGTCTCTACAATCTTCAACTCATTTTAGGCATACAAAAATCAATACAAAAAAGAATCAAAAGCCCTTTGAATGGACCTGTAGTTAAGGTGAGGTGAAAGCTTGAAATCTTGAGTGATCAATTGAGGGCCAGGGTGTGGTCTCTCGTTTTGCAGGGGAAGAAGGTTTTGTGGTCTCTCATTTTGCAGGGGAAGTAGGGGAGCAAGTTTTGTTGGTTTTGCAAGGGGAGCAATGAGCGAAGAGCAAATGCATGGTTTTTCTAATTTTTGTTTTGAATTGAATGGAGTTCCTCCACCTGCCACCCACTGTGCATTAATGAGATGGAGACGGAGAGTCACATCAAGAAGGATCCGGGCAGATTCAGATTCTGACAGTGACAAAATCACATCACATGACATCGTGTTGGGGGTTGGAGGAATTCTAGGTGGAGCTAGAAGTTTTTCTGAGCGGGAACGAAATCTGGGAAATTCCTTCACCTTGCTAGAATACTCCCATGAAAATTGCATGACTCCATTCCTTACATTTACCAAAGTGGAAAAGCGCGAGAGTAAAGTAAATGTTCACTTCCCTCAATGATGATTAGGTCCGTGAAAATAAGGAAGGAGGTGTAAAAAATTTTGGCATTGTCCAACGAGGGCACAATTTCTAGTTGGAATTTGGATAAAAAAAAAAATTACAGAAATTTGATTGCGGAAGTGTTTAAATCATTTTCTTATGGCTAAAATGAACTCATCACCTTCCGAGACCCTTAGGCACTCAAAAACTCAACACCTTCGAGGACCCCTAGGTACTCAAAATCCTGAAACTCACTCTAATTATTAGGATTTTAAAAAATTTCTGCGAAATTTTCTATTATTTCTCAAAATCGTACCAGAATTTCTATTATTTTTCAAGACTAAATTGTTACCATTTAAACTACTAAATATTTTGGGATAAAATATTCGAATACTTTTTTTATTAAAAGCGAATGGATTTTTCATCATGATCACTTGTTTTCTTAGATGAAACCGCGTGGCACCAGGGGCAATTATTAATTCATATGACATCATTTCATAATCTAAACCAACTAATTTTCAATATTTATTACGTTGTATTATAAACATAAATTAATTAATAAACTAAATAAGAAATATTTTCTGTATACTTTTTATATTTATATTTTTACATTATTGTGCAAAGAAAAGTCAACGATTTTAAACGGAGGGGAGTGTGTGGAGGGAGAGGTACACTTGTTCATATTCTGTCAGGGATGAAAAATCTGAACAGTGACATGAGGATAAACCTCACCATATAAAAGCAATTGTGTGGCGGGGAGAGGTACACTTGTTCAGATTCTATCAGGGATGACAAATCTGAAAAGTGTTGTGAGCATAAACCTTACCATAGAAAAGCCTTCGACTTAATTATAAACTTAAACAATGACCAATTTTTATAAACTAGAGCTTATATTAATAGAAAATGGGAAGCATTTAAAATACTTTTATGAGTAAAATTGAAAATAAAACCAAAGTAGGTTAAGAGGTTGAATTTTTTTTTAAAATATCAATAGATTATGATTTATTATGATGATGGTTATATAAAATATTTATAAATTTTTTATCAATATAATTTATTATTAAATTATATTAAAACAATACTTATCTCTTTTAAATTTTTTATTTTTCCCATATAAGATAATTATAAGTTCGGGAAAATTTTGAAATCAGAAATTAATTAACTAATATGATAAAATAATTTGCAAGTGGTATAACTATAGGTGCTTTAAAAAACTAAATGACAATGGTTACATAATTAATATAATTCAATTGTGGTAACCATACATTGTCCCGACGAATATGCCACGCCCCAACATGCACATCACAGTTCTTTTATCTACCAATCTTCACGCACCACATCACATGACGTAATTGATGGGGAAAACTTAATGATGCGTGAAACAATGTTTCGATGGGATACACTCCACTCGAAGCTACTTGTTTCCTCACTCGAAACGAGAATTTTTCGTCGAGAAGTAATTAAAAATAAATTGTACATGTTCAGATTCTATCAGGGACGATGATTGTGAACAATTTTGTGAGGATAAACCTTACCATAAAAAAAATTTCGGCTTAATTATAGAATGAGAATGCTAATATTAGGCCAATTTACAAATCATTGTCTTAATAAGACAAAAGGAAAAATCAAATGGCAGAATTTTAAATTTTTCTACCGTGTTGAAATTCCAAGGCATAAAAGGCTTTGTTACAACGTGCACCATTTTTTTCCTTCCTTTCATGAGGCCCATTGATTTCCTTTCTTTCACAAATCCCTTGGCAATCTTTATCTTCCAAATCGAGACTAATACCCAATAGTAAAGAGCTTATGACATCCCTTCCATCTTTGATCCATACACATACCGAAATCAATAGACAACATCATAGTCTATAGTAGCACGGTAGAAATAAAGCTAGATACTAGCAAAGGCAGGGGCAACAAGAATGACTAGCAAAGAAAGGGGTAGCGACGATGACTAGTAGAGACAGGGGCAATGGCAGCTAACATACCAAATAGATAATACCCATGGGAAAGGAAAAGGCTAGGTCATGGGGAACTCCTCGCCCTTTTTGGGACGAGCCCGCTTGCTTATCCCTTACACTCTTGAAATTGTTACTTCAAGCGCCCTTTTTTCACGAGGAATGGTGATTTTTATTTGAGTTTTTTGGAAGCTTGAGTCTGATTAAAAAAATGAAATTTCAGGATTTGGAAAATTTGGATCTCGTCGAACAGCCCCCTTTGTCATGGCGAATTAAGGTTTTTCTTTTAGTTGTTTGGAAGATTGAATATGGTTTTAGAAACTCAATTTGAGGGTTTGGTAGATCTTGACCTCATTGACCACAAATTTAGGGTTGAAGTTTTGCTCTGTGAAGAGTGGCCAGGTGATTATGAAAACAACCATCCTCATCATCTCTAACATAAAATTCCATCCATAGTGGGAGAGAAAGAAGAGTGGCCAGGTGATTATGAAAACAACCATCCTCATCATCTCTAACATAAAATTCCATCCATAGTGGGAGAGAAAGTCAACAGTGGAAAGATTTTCCAAAATACTTAAAGAATGGTTAAAGGTATGTTCATTATGTATTCAGTTCTCTAAGGAAATACTCATTGACAGGCGACCCTACCTCGTGATTGCAGTTATTTGGTTCACTCCTATTTCATTGGTATTTGATTTCATCTAAGGATATTTTCGTTGTATGCCCTCTAGATGATCTAATGTAGGTATTTTTTTTTTATAATGATGTGAATTCTTTGTGTGCTTTCTATACTATGTGGGAGAATGGTGTACATAAGTATTTGTTGGCTAAATGTTCTGTCATTTATGTGTTTGTATATTTAAATGACAGGAAAATTTTGATGCATCTACCATAGGTTGGTAAATTCAACTTATCATCTAGCTCATCAATCACTCTACTATTTAAAAAGGTCCTCAAATCTTGTTGTTAGCTTGACAATTAGCACATTTTATTGGACAAGGAATCCTTTTTTTCCATTTGCATAATTCTAAGTCCTCTTCATATTGTTCGTTTAAAATTTCAATTCTTTTACTTGATAATTTCAATTCTTATATTTGATATAGAATTTCCCAACAACTTGTGTTCTCTATTTGAAAACCTAAGATGTCAACATGTCCTCACTAGTATGCTTGCCCTTCTCAATTGTCTCATCTGTGTGAGGCATTTTTTTGTTTAACTTGAATTTTTTTACCCAAGATGTATGAGAAATCTCTTCTACATTCGGAGGCAACACCTCCAAAGGCAATTCATCATCACTATCATCTTGAGAACTTCAATAATTCCACATCCTAGTGGGTGAAATAGAGTAGGTTTCTTGTTATCACAATAGAAGTTGGTGATTTGAATGGAAACCCATCACACCAAACCCTGAACCTTTTGCAAGGTTCAGGTAGTCCTCTTCACATAAACAGAAAAAAGAAAGTTTGACATTGTTCGGGAAGATTCTATACTTGTTCTTGTAAAAGTTCATTATTTCCTTGGTCCTCCTAGGCCAAAGGAAATCATAATTCATATAGGGTGTTCTACCTTGGATCAAACACATCTCAAATTATCAAGCATGTTGCCTTTCTGTCTCTTTTGTTTCCATACTTAAGGGGCTGGTACTTTGGATAGTGGATGTATGCTTCATGGTATTTTGCAAAGTTTTGAATTAGAAAAACAGTAGCACATGGATGCTACTTTGCAAATTATTCATGGTATTTTACAAAATTTGCAATTAGAGGCATTACTTGGCCAAATTGTGTAGTCATTTTCCTTGTCATATTACATAACACTTACCTAACACAGATCCGTTTTTGACCTAGCATGATATCTTGTGTTGTTCCCTGACGAGAGGTACAAATCTTTGGTTTTTTCTCTTTATTGCATTGCTTTTTTACATCTTGAGAGGTATGCATGTACACTTTTCCTATCCTTAGGAAAGTAGGCTAACATTGCTTTTCCCCCTTTGTGGAAATTTTCCTTTTAGGTTGTTGTCTATTATTATGTTACACTATTTATGGTTGCTATCTAACTGATGTTACATGATGTCTAAAAACGCATTCTATTCCCTTATTTCTACCCTCTATTTTCCTTCTCACATTATTTTTTTTCCAGAATGCCACATGATCTTTTATTTTTAATATAGTCAAAATTTTTATCTGGCATAAAACAACCTAGCATATATTTTTTTTAATACTATTAGTTACCTACATCCATAGATCCAGTTCATTAGAAAAGTTGCAAGGTCGCTTTCATAGGCTGCAAGGTTGTAATTGGCATAAATGTAGAAATACACTTTGCTTTACATGCAAGGACCATAATCAAAACAATGCTTCCTACTTTTCCTTGTTACTACCAAACCTGTTTATTTGAACAAGCGCTCATTGTCTACTAGTTATCTCATTCAAATTGCCTAGCCCTTCCTCTCTTCCTTCCAAAACTGTACTTCATTCAACCAAAAAAAAATCATGTTGGGTGTTGTTTTCTTCTTGCTTTGTTTTCTTACCCATGAAACATTTAACTTAGCCACATGAAAATTGCCCAAATCATAAGGAAAATAGTCTAGCTATCTATTCATTTCTTGTAGCACACTTTTCTTGCCCATTTCTTTCTCCTCATGCCTTTTTATCTTCCATACTTTTCCCTTCAATTTCTATTGTTTCTTCATTTCTTTAAAGATAAACTCTTTAACCTTTTCCTTTCTTATTACTATACAATTTGTTATTCACTTTTGTACACCTACAATTGATATTCTTTTGCAGCATGTTTCTTTCAACAACAAATTTGTATCACCATGGAGCAAACCTTGACTAGCAATGCACTTTCATTATTGTTGATGGCTATACCGAGATGCAACCAATCCTCGAAGTCGTTGCTGTCGAATTTTTTTCCCTATTAGGACATCAACCCCTCGCTACCAT
>APFE030065196.1:0-62265 GCA_000404065.3 Pinus taeda | reverse complement strand
CCCATCGAGATCACCACTTCAGGAAGCCCCGGCTTCCTCTTCTCTATGATCATGGTTGGTCGGAGCATAGTTTTTCCTATCTCAAGCTCCTTAAAATAATGAAATACGGATTAATCGAGGATGGTTTTTTCCTGTATCAACCTCGTTAAAAAATGAAACAGGCTCCCATGAGGATAGTTTGTCCCTGTTTCAACCTCGTTAAAAAATGAACTACGGTGTTCGAGGATGGTTTTTTCCTGTATCAACCTCGTTAAAAAATGAAACAGACTCCCATGAGGATAGTTTGTCCCTGTTTCTACCTCGTTAAAAAATGAACTACGGTGTTCGAGGATGGTTTTGATCTTATGGCAACCTCGTTAAAAAATGAAACATGAGTGGTCGGAGCATAGTTCATTTTCCTGTGTCAAGCTCCTTAAAAAATGAACTTAGGAGTGGTCGGAGCATAGTTCATTTTCCTGTGTCAAGCTCCTTAAAAAATGAACTTAGGAGTCTCGAGGATAGTTTTTATCTTGTGGCGACCTCGTTAAAAAATGAAACATGATCGGGTGGAGAATAGTTCGTTTCCCTATGTAAAGCTCCTTAAAAAATGAAACTAGGATTGGTCGGAGCATAGTTCGTTTCCCTATGTCAAGCTCCTTAAAAAATGAAACTAGGATTGGTCTGAGCATAGTTCCTGATCTTGTGTCAAGCTTGTTAAAAAATGAAACAAGGGTTATGAGCATAGTTCCTGATCTTGTGTCAAGCTCGTTAAAAAATGAAACAAGGGTTATGAGGATAGTTCTTTTACTGTGTCAACCTCATTAAAAAATGAAACAACTCCCTTTACAAGTCGAGTCTTTCCAAGATCTCGAAAGTGAACCTTCATTCCATCCACTTTGTTGAATGCAATGAAGCTTGGGGGGCATGTACCTCTTGCATAGATCACATTTGCTGGGGGCATGCGAACTTATAACAAGCATAGTTTTTCGTTTCAAGCTTGTGTAAACATGAAACTGAATCCAAGCAAAGTTCTCTACGGTTCAAGCTTGTGTAAAAATGAACCCATGCCCGAGTCACCTTTAAGCTCTTTTCTGACTCGTAAAATATGAAGAGATTGTCGAGTATTTTTTCACTTTTTGACTCGTTAAAGCAAATAAAAATGGAGGTCTTCTTTTCAGCTCTTTTTTGACCGTTTAAAGATGAAAAGATTCCCGAGTTATTCCTCTCGACTCATTAAACGTAAATGAGAGGTGGTCATCTTTAAACCCTTTTCCGACTGTTTAAAAACGAAAAGATTGTCGGACCCTTGTCGTTTCCGGTTCGTTAATGGTTGTGAAACAACGTGATTTTGATCCCTTTTTTACTTTTTCAGATCAAAATCACTATTCATGAAAAGTACTCCTCGGTCGTAATGATCGGGCGGTTCTTCCGGGTATCATTTTACACTTTTTCGGACCCGAGAGACACAACTTTACGAAAATGGACCTCTGGAGTTTTCCTTTCCGTGTCTTTTTCAAACTCTCTAAACATGAAAAAGACTCCGAGTTTTACCTATGTCGGACTCGTTAAACCCTGACGACATTGGGCTCGTCATTATGATGAGACTTGAGCTTCTCCTCCCTAGGGCTCGTTAAACTTTTACTAGGTTGGATTCGACCGAAGGTCGAACTTATACTACAAGCATATGCTATCCCCATCACGCTTGTTAAAAATAATTGGGGTACTCGCCAGAAATGGTGGGGGAAAAAGAAAATTTTGGAACCATAATTACAGTCGTGTCAGCAGTATGTCGCTCTTGAACATGGCACTTGTCTGCTTTCGTGTCAGGGTGGGGATATCTCATTTCATTTTCACTTGCCTCCGTGGGTTCGAGTGATCCTATTTGACCTCTCATTTGCTCATTGCCACGTCATCATGACCTCTGATCCATTGATGTCAAATACTGCCAACTCCACTGTCGTGTCGCCGATATGTTCAAAGAGAAGTTGACCTCTGAAAGAAACCGCCTCCGCTTGATAGTTCATAAATCTTACTTCACAACATTTTCTCTTCCCGTCTCGCATCGATGATGTGGGAGACATTATGGCCCACCTTCGACGAAGATCACTTCCTGTCGACTTCAGCTCATTATCCAGGAAAGTGACCTAGAGACTCCCTTATGGTACCTTGGAGCCTGCATGCCTCAATGGCAGGTTCTTCGTATTTGACGCGAGGTTTTCGTCATTGGCCTCCGATCGGATGACTCTGCGGGTGTTCGACATCGACTCATTCATTCACACACCGTAGATTGTACCTATAGTACCTTGAGGACCATTGTCATTACTAGTGGTACCTCTCGCGCCTGTTAACAGCTTTCATTATTGGCTGGTAATTAGGCGATGTTCACGCATGTTCGACTTCAGCTTACATTTTCGCATGCTTGAACTTGTACTCGTGTTCGGGTTGAGGTGGAGCGCAAGACCCTGGATTGTGTCTGTTGTAATCCATGTGTGATTTTGATACATGACTCTTTTCACTAGATGGCTGCGACCATACCTGAGTCTATTCATCGATCCTAACTAGATGGTTGCGTCCATACTACAGATCTTGATTGCTATGTACTCTGTCAATGGATGGCTGCGTCCATACCACATATATCATGTATTTGAACTATCATACTGTATCTCTCCATGCAGATTCTCGGCGGCAGTTGGATATGGTCTTGTAAAGCACTTCACCTCTCTCTCTCTCGAGGCTCATGCTTTAGGGGGCATCTGTTACGCAGTAATTTGTCACCGTTGGTCACCGTCCTTGTTACCCTGCTGTCACACACTGGAGGACACTTTTACGGACCTGTGACCAGTGACATAACTTGAAAACACTTGCATTGGAGTCTCCTAAGTATGAACTTCAATATCCCTGAAGACACCTTTTGAAGATCAACCCTAAAAAATGCCCTTTTTCCATTAGCGCGGGTCCACAGTGTCTAACCCGCGCCAATGGCTCAGTTCCTACAAAGAGGGTGTGCCCATAGACGCGCTGTCACAGAACAAAGCCCACGCCACACAAAATTAGTCATGATTTTTGGCCAAAGCACACTGAAGTGTTTTTTCCTCCATTACTCATGCAGTTCCCTGAGGAAAAATCCCATGGATATGATCGAGTGTCATCTTTTTCACTCATGAAAACTCAGTCCAAAGGCTATTCTGGGACAATACCAAATCTTCAGTAGGTGTCCGGATACAATGAATACTTTCTCCTCTTCCATCTATAAATCACTGTCATCCTGCATTGAATCAGCTAGTTTTGGAATGCTAGTGTCAGAGTGTTGAATTTTTTGAGCTAAAGTAAGCTGAGATTATGCTAGATTGATAGTAAGAGCTGAGAGAGAAGTTATGCTGCCGAAATTTTGAGAGAGGAAGTGACTTTGCAAGGCATGCTTAACTGCTGACCCAGTTGGAGGAGATTTGCAGCGTCAAGCCTTCATTGGTTGTAATTCTTCTCTTCTTTTATTGAATGATGAACGACTGTTATTATGGTTCCACTCACGTATTCTTCTGGTAATATTTGAGTTATATCCTGCTTGACTGATATATAATTGTATGATATTGGATTTTACGCTTGTTTTGGATTGTCCTTTGTTTGTGCAGGTGTCCATGCGTGGAACGCGAGGATAGTGACCGGCCAAAGCTAGAGGACAAGAGCGACGTTTCTTCCACGACAAATAGCGTTGGATCCCAGGTAGGTCCTTCTGACCAACCTTTTAATTATGCAATTAGGAACTTGCATGCAGCGTGCATGATTGTTGCTAGACCCCTGTCGGGCTAGTGGGATCGCCTCTGTCCGCAGAGGGGATTTACCGACCTCAACAGGGATTCTTACTGGGCGTATTTGGTAAAACCACACAACCAGTGCATGACTCTCAAATGTATCATCAATTCTACCGAGAAGATGGCGCCAGCTCTTGCCGATTCCATTTACGCAGGACAGTTAAAGTCGGAAGTCGGCCAGCCGACTCTCCTCAAACACGTGCTGAACACTTGTGATTTCAAGGAACAAATACACAAATACTTAGTTGTTAGTTTTAGTTTTAGGTTCAGTGTTAGTGTTAATTTTGCTTTATTTTTGCCTGAAATGAGGACGATCATTTAAACCACATCCTACATTTTTGTAATAAATTATTTTTAGATTTAGTTAGTAGTATTTAAACCCTTCTCATGCATTTAGAGAAGGGTCCTGAAATTTGTCAAAAACTTGTCCTCAGAACATGCACTTTTGCACCCTCCGAGGAGGTTTTGATGAATGAATGGAATAGGATTTATTGATATCTGCATTTAATATCTACTACTGATGCTGCACTTTGGTACTCTTAGTGGATGTTGGATTAAGAAGAGATAAATCATTATTGCTTGAAGCTCATGAGTAGAACTAGTTATAAATGGTACTTTTATCTCTTAACTATTTCTACCTTTGTGTTAAAGTGATATTCATGTTCAGTTGTTTATGTATTGATGTGTGAATGCTTGAGTTATCATTTGGCACTTCTGTACGGTGATGGCTATTTATTTCTGCTTAATATATGAGTAGCTTATTATGCGATATGTTTTTCACAACTGTTTCATCTAACTTTTTATACAAAGTGGTTTATCTTCATTGAATTCTTTTCTCATAACAGTTCAATGATCTTTATTACCAATTGTTATTTGAAATCATTTTAGATCACATAACGGAAAGATTCCATCCCGGGTTAGTTTAGAATTAGATATTTATGTTTATTAGAATACAATTGCATGTCATTAGATTAGATTTAGAATAAAATCATTTTCCTTAGGAACTTTTAGAAAGAAAATATCAATTCTCAACACACACACACATATATTGGGAAACTGGTCCCATATCCCCAGTCGGACCCACTATACCAAATGGAAAAGGAGCTGCTAACCAAGGTCTGGACCGTGTGGGTATCCCCCTTGTTGTAGACTCGATTTTTGAGGCTTCAACAACGCCCTACCCTACCCTTTTACACCAACTTTGGTCACTCAATCTTTCATAGACCAGATCTTCAAATTGCATGGCATGCCCACTTCCATTGTGTCTGATTGTGACCCAATCTTCACCAGTAACTTTTGGCAAGAACTCTTCTAGCTACAAGGTACCCAACTACAACTCAGTACTTCCTATCATCCACAAACTGATGGTCAAACTGAAGCAATCAAAAAACGTCTGGAGACCTACCTTAGGTGTTTCACTTCAGGAAAGCAACATCTCTGGGTACAGTGGTTACCTCTAGCCGAATGGTGGTATAACATCAACTATCATGCCACCACCAAAATGACTCCATATGAAGCAGTTTATGGTCAACTCCCTCCTTCCCTTACTTCTTATATCAAGGGATGCTCGAAGGTACAAGCAGTGGATCAACTCCTACAGAACCGCACAACTATGCTAGCCCACCTTAGAGAGAATCTTCATCAAGCCCAAAACCGCATGAAGCAACAGGCGGATCAACATCACTCAGAACACCGATTTCAAGAAGGGGGTCACGTATTTTTGAGGTTGCAACCATATAAGCAAACTTCACTCAAAGAAAAGTGTTGTCAGAAACTATCTCCAAAATTATATGGACCGTATCAAGTACTTCAGCGCATTGGAGAAGTCACCTACAAGCTAGCTTTGCCACCTCTACAAAAATCCATCCAGTCTTCCATGTCTCATGCCTCAAGAAAGTGATTGGGAACCATTGCAGAATTCAAACTAGTCTACTTGAAGTGGATGAAGAAGGGTCAATCTGGCTCCAACCTGAATAGGTTATTGACACATGAGAATGGCACCTATGTGGCCGCACGATCAAGGAAGTCCTCGTCAAGTGGAAAGACACCTCTCTGATAGATGCAACCTAGAAACCAACCACTATCCTTCAGCAGTTTCCATAGCTTCAGCCTTGAGGACAAGGCTATTCTTATGGGGGAGGGCATGTTAGGGTCCAACCCTAACCCCCTTATTTATGTAATAGGATCAACTCATAGTTATAGTTAAGTAAAGAGTCAATAAAGCCCATATTAATAATTGTAAGTGGTTAACCCGCATTTAATGCAAGGACCACATCTAGTTGCAAACGGGCCATGTTATTATATAGATGGTATTAATAAGAACCATGGTATTGCCCCATAGTATTGCATGTATGAATCCTATATAAAGGATAGAGACTCCCTTCGAGGAGCATCCTGCCTTATTTTATAATTGATCTTAGCTCTATTGGAGGTTGCCCCCTCAAAGAGGCAAGTGAACATTGCTTTCTGAATAATAAAATACTTGTTGTTATTTCTCATTGTTCTATGTTCTGGGTATATTTCTTCACATATTTGGTATTCTAGTATCGTCTTGCAGGTTAAGAGCGTAACAGAAAAATATTTCTTCTTCAGATGATGACAGTGAGGATGACAATCCTCCCCTACCTTCTTGGGATCCTCCTTCAACTCCTAAGCTTTCAAAATGGGTCAGTGCTACTCGGGATGCAACAGGTGCTCTTGCAGGTGATCCTACAGATCAATGACGTACATGTTCTTAGTTCGATAGAGCCTCTTCTTTACTGGCTCAAGCTTTAGCGAATTATGATCTCGACACCTTCGCAAAAGCTTCAGGCCATCCAGATTGGGACGTAGCTATGAATGAAGAATATCATTCATTGTTGGAAAATGATACATGGGATCTTGTTCCTCTTCCAAAAGGAAGAAAACTTGTTAGATGTAAATGGGTTTACAGAACCAAGTTTGGACCAGATGGAAAAGTTCATAAACTTAAAGCTTGTCTTGTTATTAAGGGATTTTCACAAGTGGAAGGCATTAACTATACTGAAACCTTCTCCCATGTTGACAAAATGAATTCTATCTGCCTTGTTCTTTCCCTTGCTGTCTCTTTCAAATGGGAATTCCATCAAGTGGATGTTAAATCTGCCTTCTTGCATGGGGCCTTAAATGAATAAATATATATGGAACAACCTCCTGGCTTTTTACAAACAAACTCCAGCCTTGTATGTCAGCTTAAGAAATCCCTTTATGGTCTCAAGCAAGCCCCTCGGGCTTGGTATGCCAAAGTTGATAGCTTTCTTTTAGATATTAGCTTTTCTAGGTGTCATTCTAACAATACTATCTACACCAAGATAGCGGGTAAGTCTCTTATCATTATTTTTCTTTATGTTGATGATATTATCCTTATTGGTAGTGATCCCAACCTTATAAACCATGTGAAGTCTAGCCTTAAAAAGAAGTTTGAAATGACAGACTTAGGACACTTGCATTATTTTCTTGGTCTTCAAGTCTTGCAATCCAAGGAAGGTATTTCCCTTTCCCAGTCCAAGTATTCATGTGATCTTCTATGCCACATTCACATGGAAGACTGTAAGTGATCCCCTTCTCTCTTTCAGTCTAGAGCCAAACTTTCAGCCACTTGTACTTCCCCTGAAGTTGATGCTACCTTATACCGTTAGCTTGTAGGAAAATTTTTGTATCTAACCCATACTCATCCTGATCTTTCCTTTGTTTTTGGCCTTATTGCTCGATTTATGAAAAACCCACATGAAATTCATTGGAAAGAAACTAAAATAATACTTCATTATGTTTGAGGTATAGTTCATTTTGGGATTCATTACAGTGAAGAAGCATCTCCTCAATTGGTTAGTTTCACTGATTCTGATTGAGTTGGTGGCCCTGATGATCGGAAGTCTACTGCAGGTTATGTATTCACTCTTGGTTCTGAACCTATTACATGGAATTGCAAGAAACAAAGTGCCATTTTTCTTTCTTCAGTAGAAGAAGAGTATCGTGGCATTGTAGAAGCTAGTAAGGAAGCCATGTGGCTTCATCAGATCTTGTTAGAGGTTGGCTTTCAGTAGCAGCATCCGACTACACTTTGGTGTGATAATCAAAGTGCCATTCAACTATGCAAATATCCAGTCCAACATTAGCATAGCAAACACATTGAACTACACATGCACTTCATCAGAAATCTCATTCATGGCCATGTTCTTAAAGTACAATTTTGTTCAACCGATGACCAAGTTGCAAACATCTTTACAAAGGCTCTCACAAAGGTGAAGTGTACTAAACTTCGATTTATGGTGGGAGTTCAGGAAGTTGTCACTAAGGGGGGATAGGCTCTAATGCCTCCTTCTGTTAGCCCCTAATTTTCTCTCTTTTTGTCATTTCCCCTTCCTAAATCATAACCATTTACTGTTGTTTTACCTCTTTTATACACCCTCATCTTTCACCAGTCCAAGCATGGTGACATATTTCGTATAAACTTTATTTTTCATACTTTTAATTTAACTTAGCATTAATTAATCATTTATTACATGATTTCTCACTTTTAATCACTCTTTTTAACTTATCGATATCTCTAATGTTTATTTGGTAGTTAGAGTACTTACCGTGACCGCTAATCCTAGTACAGGATCAGATCTTGCACCGTTGCCAGCACAACAAATCCTTGCAGCAGATTCGAACCTCCTTTATCACCACCTCATTTTGAGAAACTTCAACCACGAAAGAAAGATCGATCCAAAGGCATTCGAGATCGAATATGTGAAGAACGAATGCTGGAGATTGGCTACGGCCAGTTTTGCTAACTTTTTAATTTTGAAGGTCGAAAAGCTAAATTCTACATTTGGTTATTTAATCAGTTAATTGATCTATTTTGGCCTTTGGCCAAAGATCTATATAATGTAGAATGTAAATATGACTAGGGGGAAGCTTTGATAGAACAAAGACACAGTCAGAGAGGTGGTAACAGGTTGATGTATTTTGTTATCACTCGAATTTGGGTTGGACGATGTATTAACGTATGTACTTGCCTCAGTGAATTAATAAAAGGGAGCTTCACCTCATGTTTCACAAATTGCATTTCTATATTTGAGTTGATGAATTGATTAAAGTATTGAGTAGTGTTTTTATTTAAAGGGGAAACGTGTTGGTTGGCTAGGGCCCAGCCAACCCAACATGTTTACCCCATTTTTCATTTTCCTGTAATTTTTGTTTACATTGTCAAGTGTGATTTAATTTTAAGCACATGCATTCCTGCCTGAGTGAAAGCGGATCTATTGTGTGAAGTAGATAAATTCCCTTTCCTGCACTTGATTTTAGATTGGTTTTCCTTCGCCTGGTCCAAGAAGGAGAAATAACCCTATACCAGTGCATGTTGGTGTGATAGCTCCTTTTCTGCAATTTTGTTTGATTGGTTTTCCCTGCCTGGACCAAGCAGGAGAAATGAACCTACACCAGTGCACGTTGGTGTGATGTAGCAAGCCTTCTTAGTCTACTTCCCGCAATCTTTTTTCTTTCATTAAATGCTTATGACAGGATAAATGTATATTGATTGTTTCTTTATTCCTACACTCTGTTAAGATTAGAAACATTCATTGTTTATGTGTGCAATTTGATTTAACAGCATAATAGCACTTGCAATAATTAAGCACTCTTTTCTAGAATTAAATGCTAAATGCATGAAGCTCTGATCCGGTGCAAGAACTAGTTTCTTGCCATGGGATCTGAGTGATTTGAACTTGGAAAAGTTCAAGCCCTTGCAGGAGGTAAAAATCCTTTAGTAAAGACACCATTTATACCTTCTGCATAAATCTATGTTCCTGCACTAGTGAAAGCAGATTACAATAGTACAGGACAGATTAGTGCAAGAAGGAAATCTCTAAAGGAGCAGGGTTGAGGGCCCATCTGATGAGACTATTAAGTGTCTCTGCTAAAGAAAAACACACACTCAGTAATTAAAAAATAATTAGCTAGAGTGATTTCCCTTTATCTTTAATTACCTCTTGCAAATGCATTCTTCCTTGTTCTAGTCTCAGATTATTTTGATGGTTCAAGTTGCCTTTTTCCCTTTTTAATTTGATTCTACAATCTTTCCTTTAAAGAAAGTAGGGATTTATATTAGAAATATTCATACCATCTCTGGCATTTCATGTGCTTCGTCTCTAAGTTTACGGATCCCCTGGGTTGACAAATTAAGTGTTGAGGAGTTTACTTAAGTGTAATTCCTACACCTAACATTTTGGCGCCATTGCTAGGAAGATGATTTGATTTGGTAAGAATTTTCTAATTATACAATAGATGTAATTTTTCCTTTATTTTTTTTGCAGTATTGTTTGGAAAATCTTCTTTGAAGGAATTTTACTGATGTTAATTGATTTTTGACAACATTTTTTATTAGAAGTTGTTTGTTATTTTTCTTTCTTTTTTTGAAATGAATGCCTAGAAAAAGTAAGGGTTCGAAGCCCATTAAGGGACGAAAGAATTTTGAAAGAAATTCTCATATTGGGTCTCATTTTGTAAGTAGGAAGCCCAATCCAATTCAAACCCATCACGTAGGAACAGTCCACCTAGATTCTAGTGACAACATCTCAGGTGTGGTTCAGCCTGTTGAGAGCAGTTCAAGTAAAAGGGAAACAATGGCGGACCATGAAGATGATGTGGAAGGGACTGGTGAAAACCAGGTAAGTTGGGAACAATCCACTTTTGTGTTTTCAATTGTTGACCCTGATACTGTGGTGCAAATGAATAATATTCCACCATCAGCTATCCCTCATTTCCATGGTAAAGTTCATGAAGATCCTAACTCTTTTCTATTCAAGTTTGATATTCTGTGTAGAATTTATGATTATTCAACTGACGCTCAAAAGTTAAGATTATTTCCTGTTACTCTCAAGGACTCAGCTCTACGCTGGTTTATGGGGCTAGGAGGAAACATTATAACCTCTAGGGATCAGATGAAGAGTGTGGTTTTGTATAAATATCAAGAATATTGCAAAACTCGGGACACACAGGATGAGATTTTTACAATCATACAGGATGATGATAAAACTCTTAAAGATTACCTAGAAAGATTTCTATATATTTTACAAAGGCCGAAACTTAAGCTTGATCCTAAGTACTATTAGAACCTTGTTCTTAAGAGAACTTACTGATAATGCTAGAAATAATTTAAATCTGTTAGGACAAGGTGATGTTTCTCAGCAAACTTTTGAACAAATTTGTGAATTATGCAGGAAATTTTCAAGAAATCAGTATAGATCCGGTAAAGGAACTAGAAATAGAAATAGAAAAACTGAATCTACTGATGCTATGATTATTGGACTAGAAATTAAAATGGAAACATGAAAATTGATATAATGAATATTGTTACCAAATAGTTGGACTCCTTAAAATTTCAGCAAAAACTCATGAAGGAACAAGAGTCATTACGTATTTTTTGTCCTAAATGTAGAGACAAGCATCCTCTTAAAGAGTGTCCTCTTAATTTGAAAGAAACTAATAAGTGTGCTATTTGTGTAGAAGACCATGTCACAGTAAAATGTCCCTCTATACCAGGACTTAAAGCTATATTTACAGGGGGACAACCTGAAGCTAAATACTTGTATGTTATGGGAGCAAGAAGGAATTGGCCTCAGGTAGGTGCAAGTATGGCTCCTGAATTTTCTTCACACTATTTTGGTTATAATTCACATGCATATTGTTATCCTAACACTAATCAGTAGTGGCAGTATGGGAATCAATATCAACATGAGCAACTTTCTCAACCATGGCAACAAGGTTGGAGAGGGCCAAATCATTGTCCATATTCCTACCAGCCACCTATGCAGTCATGTCCATCTACGCATACACCTTATTCAATGCCTCAACGTCTGAGTCAGTCTACTCCACAGTTACCTTTACCTCCACCTTTTCGATCTCCTCAGTTGTCTGCTCAACCTATGCCCAATCCTAACAATAATAAACCAGTGCAAATGATCTATGGAACAAACCCACCTTTACCATTCGAGTACCAGTCTATTCCAGTTGGGATTCATGATATTCAATTAAGATTGAGAAGGATTATAACATCAGAAATTCAGAAGCAACCTACAGTGATTTTTGAAGAGAATGGAGAAGAAGAAACTCTTAACCATTCTCCGAAAGTTGTCACTAAGCAACCCTTTTCCTATAAATCCTTCCCATCTTCTTCCAACCAGCCTCCCTTCCCAGAGAGGCTAGCAATGGAAAGAAGTGAGCCTATTTCTGAGACTAGCTTGGCATCAGAGCTTCGGAATATTTTCATTAAGATGCCTTTGCTTCAATCCATCAAAGATATCCCCAATTTTACCAAAATTATTAAGGAACTCTGTCTCAAGAAACCGGGGAGGAAGAGATTGGAACCCCAAACCATTCAATTTGTTGGTAAGGCGGTAGAGTTGATGACGGGATGTGTGTCTATGGAAAAATATACTGATCCCGGAAACCCTATTGTCTCAGTTCAGATTAGTAATTTCCTTGACTCTAATGTTTCTATAGACCTAGGGGCAGCCGTTAATGTCATGACTAAGAAAACCATGGATCAAGTTTGGTTATCTCATCTTCACCCTACTCCCACTGTGCTTGAATTAGTAGATAGATCTAAAATTAAGCTAGAAGGAGTATTGGATGATGTGATCATATCATTAGATTCTTGGAAATATCATGATGATTTCATTGTGCTTTAGCCAAAGAACCCAGTAGGAGGACATCCCTTGATCTTGGGTTGACCATGGCTTGCTATGGTCAATGCATATATTGGATGTCATTTTAGTGATATGTATATTTCGCATGGAGATTCTAGGAAGAAATTTACCTTATACCCCCTGCTAGATCCATTCAGGACCTTCAAGATAATTTATGGTTGGATCAAAGCAGTGATGAGGAGACTCAGACCATTTCCCTTGTCCATCATTATATTGGGTCTTCACAAGAAGATGAGATTCAAGATTTCCTGAATAATCTAGACACTATACCTAATTTTGAGCCATTGAACCATATTTTCAGCCTAGATTTTCAAGATAATCATGATTCTCATTCTTCTGTACCACTACATTTGACCACTCCCTTGAGTACTCCTGAGCCTGATACTACTCTTGTTGAGATTATCCCTAGTAAATCCTTGCATATTAGTTCAGAGTTGGACTCATCTCAGCAGGAGCGTCTTGTGAATTTGTTGCAAAACCATCTTAGTGCCTTTTCTTGGGGCTACGAAGATATATTTAGGAAGGAACCCGACCTGTCTAACAACCCCAAAGGTGAATGAATCCAACTCTAAGAGATATTGTGAAGGAAGAAGTACAGAAACTATTGGATGCCGGTTTTATCTATCCTATTTCTGACAGTCAGTGGATCTCTCCATTAGTTCTAGTACCTAAGAAAGATGGAAGATGGTGTATTTGTATTGATTATCGAGAATTAAACAAAGCCACTATCAAATATTATTTCCCTCTCCCTTTCATTGACCAAATAGTTGATACCCTTGCAGGAAAGAAATAGTTTCCTTTTTGGATGGCTTCAGTGGTTATAATCAGATATTGATTGCACTCTAAGATCAAGATAAAACTACTTTTACATGTCCATGAGGTACATTTACCTATAAAGTTCTTCCCTTTGGTTTATTTAATGCTCTGAATACCTTTCAAAGGGCAATCCTGGCCATTTTTGTTGATCTACAATCTGTAGAAATTTATATGGATGACTTTTCTGTGTTTGGTGATTCTTTTCAGGAAGCTCTCAAAAATCTGGATAAAGTACTTCTTCATTGTCAGGAAGCCCATCTCACCTTGAGTGACAAGAAATGTAGATTGATGTGCAAAGAGGGAGTGGTACTTGGCCATTTGATTTCTAGTAAAGGTATCCAAGTTGATCCAGCAAAGATTGAAATCATTCTGCATCTTCCTGCACCCAAAACTCAAAGGGAAGTAACAGGTTTTTTAGGACATGCTGGTTACTATAGAAGATTCATTGAAAATTTTTCTAAGATAGCCGCCCCTCTTTTCTGACTTCTAGCTAAGGATAGTGAATTTTCTTGGACCACAGCTTGCCAACAGTCTTTTGAAACATTGAAGGAAAAGTTAGTACATGCACCAGTTTTGAGAGGTCCTAACTGGTCCCTGCCTTTTCATGTTTCCTCTGATGCTTTAGATTTGGCTATTGGCACAACTTTAGGACAAGAGGAAAATAAGAAATCCTATGCTATTTATTATATTAGTAATAATTTGTCTTCCGCTGAATTAAATTATACAGTTACAGAGAAAGAGTTTTTAGCTATAATTTTTGCAATTAATAAGTTCAAGTACAATACTACAGGATATGAAGTATTTGTACACACTAATCATTCCGCAATTAAATATTTGATGAACAAGCCACTTACTAGCGGTAGAGTGACTAGATGGTTATTATTGTTGCAGGAATTTGATATTACTATTGTTGATAGACTGGGAAAATCTAATGTTGTAGCAGATTTTCTTTCTAGATTAGATAATCCTGGTGAAGCAACTCCTGTTAATGATGATTTTTTGGATGAACATATTTTTGCTATGTCAACAAATTCTTCGTGGTTTGCTAACATTGCTAATTACTTGGTTACTGGGAAAACACCATCCCACTTGTCCACTCGTGAAAAGCATAATATTATTCAGAAAAGTGTTGCATACTCCTCGATTCAAGGAGATCTCTTTTACACTGGTCCAAACCTGATTATCTGTAGGTGTGTAAGAGAGGAGGAAGTGTTTGACATATTGAAATCTGCTTATAATGAACCTTGTGGAGGCCACTTCACAGATAAGTGGACTGCATATAAAATATTGTGTATTGGTTATTTTTGGCCTTCCTTGTTTAAGGATGCCAAACAATATGTCAGGCGATGTGATAGCTGTCCTACAAAAAATTTAAAAAAAAAAAATAGAGTAAAGAAAAACATTTTCCTATAATTATGAAAATTAGTTCACTGACATGATTGCAGAAGGATCAACCTGAAAACCAGCTTGCTGGCAGGAAGATCAAAAATTTCGAACAAAAAGAGAATGTTGCTTGATCTTTAGATATGTTAGCAACCACCAAGTAAAAGCAGGCTCAACAAAACCAACCTTTATACAATTGGGGTAATTAGCATGGATATTTTTATTCAAGTAACGCTTAATTTTTGCTACAATTATTTTTCTTGCACCAGTGCAGGTAGAACTTCCAAAAAAAATTCTGTCTTTCTTCATATTCCACTTTCGTAATATTCCCTCAGTTTTCTTCTTCAATCCTAGAATGATTAACCTTCCCATATTCTTTTGAATTTACCCTGTCCATTTCGTAAAAACCCCACTTTACCCTTGAATATTTTTCCTATCCCAATTATGTTTATCCCCTCTTGTGCTACTATTCCTGGAATCCTTGTAACGGAATTCCTTCCCATTCTGAAATTTCCCTTTTCCCACTTCTTTGTTCCCTCATGAATTCATTGCAGGATCTCACACACAAAGAGCAAAATGATATGCTCTGAAGCATCAAGAAAGGGAGAAGAAAATTTCCAGTATAAGTTGAGGAAGCCATGTTGGAAGTCTAGCCTATATTTTACTTAAATTTCCTGTTCTTTTCTTAGATAGTATGCTTGTACTAGTGCAAACATGTCGTCCTATATAATAATGCAAGTAGAAGGGTATCAGCATAATAACATAGTTTAAGTGGTGCAAGTAAACCGGTGCAAGCATGCACCCTGTCAGAAACATAGTACAATTTGTTCTTTTCATAGCATATGTCATAGGAAAGTGGTCATCATGAAAGTTTATAAGAAGTCCTTTCACCTAGTCGATGAGTACTTGTGTTATCATATTAACTAGGAGAAAATTATTTAAAGTACAAGGTCTTTTTAAGTTAAGAATCATGATCATTTTTTAATGAATGCTAAGTTCTTTTTTTGAATTATGAAGAAGTGCAGAAGTGTTTAACTTTTGCTTGGATATAATTGCCCCTTTTCACCATAATCCTAGATTTCCTTCACTCATAATGATTACCTCACCTAGCCGTTAAAACACCGCTGCAAGTACCAATCCGGCGTGATCTCAAAGATGTCGTGCATCCACGGCTATTTCAGTGGAATGAATGGGTGATAAGATAGAAGGGATGGTGGACAATTGTATCCCTATCTATAAGAACCAATTTTCCTGGTGTTGCATGTAAATTCTTGACTATTCATAACCGTTAAGCAGTGATTCTACCTATTCAAAGCAAACCTTCATCTCTCAGTAGGGTAGAACAGACTGTTGAGTATCGCAATAGTCTTGCACTATTGCGAGACTCAGGCTTTCTTTAGTTCTTGCAAAAGTTTGACAGGCACAACAGTGAAGTGGCCTTACAGTTTACCAGAAGTTTCAAAAATGGCTGAGTAAAAATTGGGCCTCTAAAATTTAAGGTTATGGAAGAGTTTATAGCAGCAACAACAAGCTTGGAAAATACTAGTGAGCAGTGGTTTAAAAATAAGAAACTAGAAAGGAAGCGATGGTAGTGTTTTGTCGTCGACAAGAAGATGAAGGTAGATTGGAAGGAAGGAGTTCTGCACAGTGCCCTATTGGGACAGTGGTAGGACCTCCTTTTTATCCTACGGAAATTTGTAACTTGTTAGGGAAGGTACTCCCACACTTTTTTGTACCATTTTAGGATGTTGCAGCATTTTGAAGCCGCCCAGCACATCCGGTGGGGGATGAATTTCCCCTGTTTTTTGCTTAAGAGCTTGGAAAAAATGGCCAAGGGTGTCCAGGACAGACAGGCAGACCAGGCCAACAAGAAGTTATATCGTCATGGCCTGATAAATATTTTGGTCCAAAAACAATTAGAAGTTAAAGGTATGACCTGGGAGGCATTGTTAAAACAGCTACATAAAAAGATAGCTGCTAGAAAGGAGACAGAGAACCCCACCAACACAAGCAAGGGTCTGAGTAAGAATGTAAAGGGGAGTACTTCTTGCACCAGTGCAAAAAGGAAACGACCTGAAAAATCAGAAGAAGAACGGGCCACATCTCCAAATAAGAAGACAACTAGTGCACCTGTTGAAGAAACTCCTTCTACGCCACCAGTACAGGCACAGACCCCCAAAGAAGACAACCTGTCAGTCCTTGTAGACGCAGAAAATTTTGTATAGGTCAAAGATGACACTCTGTTGGTTGATTTCATTAAAAGGCCCAAAAAAATAATGAAGAATCTGGTGCAAGCAAAGAACCAAAGTCCCCACAGGACGTTGAATCCCCTTATGCACCAATGCAAGAAGGAGAACCAGAAGAAGAAGAATTTCTTAATGTAACCATAAGGGATACTGAGGTCCCTGAGGAAGACATAGCCCCTATAGAGACAGAAGAAGAAGAAGATTTGGTAATTCCTACCACTTAGATAGTTGAGCTAGAGCTTCAGGTGCAGAACTTAGAACAACTCATAGCTAAAGCGCAGGAGGATAAAGAGCAGAGTAAAGATAAATTAACTGCGGATATCTAGAAAAAGAAAGGAGAAGTTAGATTTTGGAAGCACTGAGTTGTGCAATGTTTCAAGCCACTTAAGAAGGTGACAAAGAAACTAAAGAACATCAGAAAGAAGAAGTCTAAAACATTGCAGGCAGATGTCAGTATGTCAAAGCAGGATTGAGCTAGAATGCTCAAAGTTTTGAAGTTTTTTTGCAAAGGTAAAGAGTTGTGTGAGGACACGCAATAGCTTAGGGATGGGAGGATGTTAGGCCCCTAATTTTCTCTCTTTTTTCCATTTTCCCCTTCCTAAATCATAACCATTTACCATTGTTTTACCTCTTTTATGCACCCTCATATTGCACCAGTCTAAGTATGGTGACATATTTCGTATAAACTTTATTTTTCATACTTTTAATTTAACTTAGCATTAATCATGTAAGGACTTTGAACACCCCATATCTCCACAATGGTATGATATTGTCCACTTTGGGCCTAAGCCCTCATGGATTTTCTTTTGGACTTACCCCAAAAGGCCTCATACCAATGGAGATATTTGTCCATCCTTATATACCCATGATCCTCCCCACTTCTAGTCAATGTGGGACTTTGGTCGTATACCCAACAATCCTCCCCTCGAACAAGGACCGTCGAGCCTCCCCTCAAACGATTATCCATCCATCCACTCTCTACCAACCAGGATTCTTCGCTCCAATGCATTGGAAGCACATGCCTTACATGGAGCACCACCTGCCTCGAGAACTTGCTCTATCCCAGGTCAACTCCTCTTCACCGTGTTGGAACCAGGACACGTCCATGAAGAATCTGGAGCACACCGCCTGTCTAACTGAGCTCATCCACGGATCCCATCATTATATTACCGGCACCCACCACCTTCGTTCAGCATTCCGAGGATTCATCCACTTGGCTAACTTTGGGGCATGGCTCCAATACCACTTGTAAGAACTCTCGACACCACATATCTCCACAATGGTATGATATTGTCCACTTTGGGCCTAAGCCCTCATGGATTTGCTTTTGGACTTACCCAAAAATTCCTCATACCAATGGAGATATTTGTCCATCCTTATATAACCATGATCCTCCCCACTTCTAGTCAATGTGGGACTTTGGTCGTATACCCAACAAATCAATCATTTATTACATGATTTCTTACTTTTAATCACTCTTTGTAACTTATCGATATCTCCAATGTTTATTTGGTAGTTAGAGTACTTACCGTGACTGTTGATCCTAGTGGAGGATCGGATCTTGCACCGTTGCCAGCACAGTAAATTCTTGCAGCAGATCTGAACCTCCTTGATCATTGCCTCATTTTGAGCAGCTTCAAGCATGACAAGAAGACCGATCCAAAGGCAGCCAAGATTGAATCTGTGAAGAATGAAAGTTGGAGATTGGCTACATCCAGTTTTGCTAACTGTCTAATTTTGAAGACCGAAAAGCTAAATTCTACATTTGGTTATGTAATCTATTGGATGATCTATTTTGGCCTTTGGCCAAAGAACTATATAATGTAGAATGTAAATAGGACTAGGGGGAAGTTTTTTATAGAACAGAGACACAGTCAAAGAGGTGGTAACACGTTGTTTTATTTTGTTATCGCCCGAATCTGGGTTGGACGATGTATTAACGTATGTACTTGCCTCAGTGAATTAATAAAAGGGAGCTCCACCTCATGTTTCACAAATTGCTTTCCTATATTTGAGCTGATGAATTAATTAAAGTACTGAGCAGTGTTTTTATTTAAAGGAGAAACGTGTTGGTTGGCTAGGGCCCAGCCAACCTAGCACATTTACCCCATTTCCCGTTTTCCTATAATTTGTGTTTGCATTGTCAAATGTGATTTAATTTTAAGCACATGCATTCATGTCTGAGTGAAATAAAATCCTATGTGTGAAGTAGATAAATTCCCTTTCCTGCACTTGATTTCAGATTGGTTTTCCTCCACCTGGTCCAAGTAGGAGAAATAACCTTGCACCAGTGCACAATGGTGTGATATCTCCTTTTCTACAATTATGTTTGATTGGTTTTCCCCGCCTGGTCCAAGCAAGAGAAATGAACCTGCACCAGTGCACATTCGTGTGATGCAGCGAGCCTTCTTAGTCTACTTACCTCAATCTTATTTCTTTCATTAAATGCTTATGACAAGATAAATGTATATTGATTGTTTCTTTATTCCTGCACTCTTTTAAGATCAGAAACATTCACTTTTTATATGTGCAATTTGATTTAATAGTATAATAGCACTTGCAATAATTAAACACTCACTTTTAGAATTAAATGCTAAATGCAGGAAGCTTTGATCCAGTGCAAGAACTAGTTTCTTGCCATGGGATCTGAGTGCTTTGAACCTGGAAAAGTTCAAGCCCTTGCAGGAAGTAAAAAGCCTTTAGTAAAGACACCATTTATACTTTTTGCATAAATCTTTGTTCCTGCACTAGTGCAAGCAGATTGTGATAGTATAGGACATATTAATTCAAGAAGGAAATCTCTAAAGGAGTAGGTTTAAGGCCCATCTGATGAGACTGCTAAGTGTCTCTGCTAAAGAAAAACACACACTCAATATTTAAACAATAATTAGCTAGAGTGATTGCCCTTTATCTTTAATTCCTTCTTGCAAATGTATTCTTCCTTGTTCCAGTCTTAGATTATTTTGCTGGTTCAAGTTGCCTTTTTCTCTTTTTAATTTTATTTTGCAATATTTCCTTTACAGAAAGTAGGGATTTATATTAGAAATATTCATTCCATCTTTGGCATTGCCTGTGCTTTGTCTCTAAGTTTACGGATCCCTCGGGTTGACAAATTAAGTGTTGAGGAACTTTCTTAAGTGTAATTTCTGCACCCAACACCTTCCTTCTTCTATTGTGTCATATTTGTACATCCTTCAATCCTATCCCAAGTTGTTCTTAAGGGGGGGCTGTTAGGATATTCCGACCATAGGAAATAGTTAAGTATAACTTGGTCTAGTGTAGAGTTAGGAAAAGTGTGTTTCTTTACTATGTACTTTTATAACTTACAATCTAATGGTCATGACATGTTCTAGACATGAAGTGATCCAACGGTTCATTCTCTCCTCAATATTACCTGTTATCACTCAGATTCTCCTTAGAAGTTATTAAAACAAGGAAATAATCGAAGGTAACTACAAACCAACTTTTAGACTCAAGTGCTAGCCCACCTAAGTCCAGAGAGGGCTCTCTCTTTATGATTTAGTTATGTTTAAAAGGATTTTAGGCTAGTATTAATGTTCAATGAGGTTGTTTTTTTTTAGAGTGGTGGAGTTCTGAAACAAATGGGAAAAATAGGCTTTTAGGCCATTGGACTATGGAGTCAATTAGGGAGAATACATTGGATCAAGTCAAATTGCTGAGGTATGAGTTCAACATGCAGGATAGCAGAATAAAACAAATTTTGGGGCTTGCATGGATGATAGTTCTCAAAACTAGAGGGCAATCAAGAATCCTCAAGTCAGGATTAGAAAGAGGAAAGGAAGATAGGTCAACTAGTAGAGGGCAATTAAGAATCCTATACTAGGGACTTATTAGAGAAAAACTACAGCGATAGAAGAGCAGTTAAGAATTCCTTTATCGAGATAGTTTAGAAGAAAACATAGAAATGGTAAATTGTTGATAGTAGAGAGCAATAAAGCTAATTCTGATATACTTTGACTATTTTACCATTTAGATTTAAGATGCATGAAACATTGAAACATATAGAAAGCACATAAAATCACAAGGATAGAATACTTATTTTTAATTATACTGCACGGGAATATGATGAAATGTCCATAACTTTCATTCCTTTTCCATCAAAAATCCAAATTTGAGTACAAAAACTTTCTCATCTTGATAGCATAGATTTACAGAGATGTTATAGAATCCACCCACAATACTTCGAATGGAGAAGTATTTATACAAAAATTACATCAAAAATATCTCATAACCACATGAGATTTATTATAGGGAATACAAAATGTATTTTACAAAAATATAGAGACAAATGTAAAATTGATTAATGTTGTCCCTGTAATTATGAATGAGCTAGAGTTTGAAACTCGGATTTGCCTCTTGATGTTGCTTTAGTAATTGTGTGTTGGATCTTTGCTTACTTTTTCCTACTGATACTCTTTACATGTTCTTGATACCCTTTACTTGTTTACCAGATTTTACCTCAGTAAATATTTTCAATTTACCTTAGAGTTACCATAGTAAATTATAGGATATTGGTCATATTGGTCCACCATTCTTCATTTGCTATCTTCATCCTAATCAATTTCCTATATACTTCATCAACTTCAGTGTATTTTGCAAAATTGGGCTGGACCGTGAATAGGTGTTTCACTTCATGTTCAATATAAAAAAGTTCCAAACCATCATACAACACTTTTCCTGTAGGTAGTGCTTTCACTGTGGAAGAGCTGGCTTGATTTCTGGCTTGTTTGTGCAGTTTATCAATGTAGTCATCATGAGTCATCAGTTTGTCATTTATGACCAGTGGGCTTGTAAGTCCTTTATCCCTTAGAATGTCATATTTTAACATAAATCATCTATGTCCTCTTGAATACTTTGACATCTTCTTTCCAGGTTAAGCATTAAGTTTTTTTAGTAAGAACTTTCTTAATTTAAAGGATAGTACCAATTTGATCCTCAAAATCCCATTGTTCCCACTGGTGCTTTCTTTTTCTATTCAAGAAATTGATCAATTGGGTTGCCTCTTCAAGGTTTTCTCCCAATTCTTCCTTGGTCTTCTATATAGCCTCTGTAGCTAGTTTAACTAACTCAGTCTATTAAAAAATGATCTGAATAGAAGACCAAATATCATTGATGGAATCAATGATATTGGTCCATAAAATCTCTCTAATATCTCTCAAATGCTTTTCCAATGTTAAGCCTTTCTCTAATGTATTGATTCTTTCAGTCATCCTTCTATTTTTTCTCTCTTCCTCAGTGTAATTAATCTGTGATAGCTCATACTTGTTTTCCAAACTAGTAACCATTTATTTTAGTTTCTTTATTTCAGTTGCTTAGATTTTCATTTCCTCCATGGACTTTACTAAATCCTCTATTTTCTTTGTTGAAGTTATTGTTGCTTCTAATTTACTTGTTGTTGTTGTTACTGGCAGAGCTGTTGCTAAGGAAATATTGGGTGCTAGAGATGTTGCAATAGTAGATGTCACTGCGATAGAAATTATGGGTATTACAGTCTGAGCCATGGTGGTCAGCTCGCCCTGTTTGGACTGTAAATATTTTTCTAGTTCTTGCTTTGTTTCTTTCAACTGCTCATTAAACTTAAGGACCAAGTCCATCAGTTCTTCCTCATTTTGTTTCTCAATTACTTCTGTAGTTTGTGGATGTATGAGGGGAGGTAGTTTCAGTTGTTTCCTGAGTGCAGCAATGTCATCATTGTTCTTCTTTATCATCTTTCAGCTGCTTTAACATCTTTGGGATCATGTCCCAACTCAATCACCAGGTCTTCCAATGATTCTATCCTAGTGTCCTTAGCCTGAGAAGAGGCTTTTTCCAATTGTAACTGTGTTGTAGTATTACTCATAGAACTCTGCAACTGATGTGCAATGATGGCTTTACTGGTCAATGTGGAATAGACCATCTCACCCATTTGTTTATGGAGCTCAATTTGATCAATTGGGTGGATGTCTCTGGCAAGAACTTCAAAAAAAAAAATTAAATAGTCAGCCGTGGACTTTGGTTGTTGTACTGTTGGCTTCAAAAAACTCATCTTCATCTTTCCCTCTTTGATGTCAAAGCTTGACATCAACCTTGTCTGATTTGTAGGAGCCATTTTCATATATTGGGCATAGGTTTGAGCTTTGAGCTTCTCATTCCTAGCTTTAATATCTTTGTACTTTTCTTTCAAATCCTGGCTCTTCTCTGATGTTGTCCTTAGTGATGACACTTCTACACTGTGTTGCCTACTTAATGTCTATGTTTGAGAGGTAGATGGTGTCTCCCCTGCTAGTGTTATCTACACTGTGTCACTTCTTGTCTCTTCATATTCCTCCTCAGACAAAGGATTCAATCTCTGTCTCTTTACATATACCTGGTCTAATGGCACTATAGAGGGGCTAGCCTCATTCCGACTTCTTTTTTGAATTCACTCCTAATTAAGAGGGGTCTGCAATACTAGAGGGTTGCCCATGTTTGTATCAGTCTGGGTCAACTCCTAATAAATGCTCTGTGACCCTGAATATTTTCCCTGTCCTGAAGTCTCTGGTTGTCCTGATGTTTTTTCACTATGCTCCTGTGTTTATCTCTGTGAAGAATCTTCAGGCACCTCTACAAAGGAATCTAGATCAAGTCTTCTTTCCAAATCTTTCATAACATTTTCTACTTCAACTTGTGTACTATCCTATTCTATAAGTGTTCCCTCCACCCATTCATTTTGATTTGCATATTGTTCTATCTTTGGAATTCTATGATGGATGTAGGGGGATAGTTTATGCTTCTGCCTTCTGTCACAAATGAATCTATGAGGATCATAAGGCCAGATGAAACTCTTTTTCAATCTTAATCTATCAAGGATTTCCTCTGCCTCTTTCCCTGCTTTCCTATTGTTGCAAATAAATTGGCCTAGGTGATCCTTTATCCTTAGTTGAGCTTTCTTCTTAGTCTTCATAAAGTGGATTTCATCATAATTGATCGTTTTCCTGTAGTACTCTAGGGCAAATAATCGCATGGGGAGGTATTTGGGCAGTTTAAAGGGAGGCAGCTCACACCCATAAATTATGATCTCGGTATGGTTCTAGTATAAGTACTAGTCCCCAACCTTGTATTTCTTGGATAACTGAAGAATTCTCTTAATATCATCACTGATTCTGGGAGGGGGACTTCCTCTCAACATGGTAGTTACTGGATGCACAAATTGACCAATAAAATTTGTATAAGGATGAGGAGAAGAATGTCAATAGTGAAAAATGGAAGTCCAAAGGATGACTGACCTAGCGTTCCCTCTGGTGTCAAGATTTTGTATAGAGAAAGGGAATTTATCAGTTTGGTAATAGAGGAAAATATGATACAGGACTGAAGAATATTTAAATACTCTCTCTTTCTCCAATCTCATGAATTGGTCATGCATCTTATCAGCAATGAATGCAGCATAGTCAAATTTGGCTGCAGGAGGTTGGCCAGGGGTGAAAATAGACATGTAAGCAAAGGTCATTTCATCTACATACTCACTAGTAGTAAAACCCATAATGCAAGAAAACATGGTGACAATATCCCTGCCAAAACTAGTAAAGGCACATGACATGTGAGGAGGGGGGGTCTTTTGATCTGTATTTTCCTTCCATGAAAGTCTGACTGACTTGGTTAATTTCGAAACTGGATAGTCTTGAAGATTTTTCAAGTAAATCAGCAATGGAAAGGGGAGTGAGGTCCTGGCCAGGTTGTAATTGCAACATTCCATTTATAGACTCAGCTATAATGGTGAAAAGGAATTTCTGGTCAGGGGACATTACAGCTCTCATATTGGGGTCATAGTTTGCATGGCATTGGTAGACAATATCTGGGAAAATATGGACAGTGGAGAATTGATATTTTGGTAGGTTTGATTCCCAAAGACCTATGTTATTAGCATTGTTTAGATAGTTGTCCCTATACTTGCATTATAGCTTCAAGGGGGTTTCATCAAAAGTAAGGTCCTTGATTTGAAAATCTTTATCGGCCAAGGGTAGGTGGTACAAATCCCTATGGGGAGTAGTGATTGGCATGAAATTTAGGATGGAAGGAGCTTCCATCCTTGGTTCTTGTGTATTCAAGGAATAAATTTGGGGTTTTCAAGGACTTTTAGGTAAAAAAGGTGCTTGGGGAAACTTTGGGGCTAAGAAACAACTTAATTGCATTGGATTACTTGAGTTTAGAGTAATCTAGTGGAAGTTTCAGTACAAAAAAAGGTGTGAGAAGGACATGCGGTAAATACCTGGTTATGGTTGACTGAAGGGACAAATGGCTATGGTGAATGCTTCGCTGGGTGCGCACAGTAATCTACAATGGCCTGGAGTTCAGCGACTGATGTGGTTGGCGGTTAGGAGTAAGTTGTTTGTCTGGATGTACTCTATGTGTGCATGGAAGGCAGAAGTTTCTTTTCTCAGTAAAAAGGAAAAACAATGAATATTTTTTGCTTTATGCACAAATTCAATGACTTTTGGCAAGTGAATGGGAAAACGACAGTTGGTGTCAACTAACCGATGGGACACATTGTCGTTCAGCAGAGGCAGTAAGTGGGAGCAGTAATGGTTTTCATCGCACAACTTTTGAGAAGTTAGTGATTTTGGTCGAGGGTCGTGCGATGCCACAAATTGGATGACATGTAGCATCGGCACAAAGTCAAAACAACTTGTATTGGGTGGTTAACGTTCGACCAAAAGGCCCACACGATATGAGCGAGAGTTGTTGGATGAGGGAAGGCAGATCAAATGGCAATAGACAACGGAAAGTGTTAGGGAGTTAATGGAGGGGACCGGTTGCATAATCAACATAATTAAAATGACTTTAATTATGTTAGGGATGATATGATTGGACGAGTAAAGGATTAATAACTTTAATGGTATCGGGGGTGATTGTATTGGCAGAGAGGCTATTAATTAATCCAGATGACTAATTAATCCCTTTTTTAATATGTCGAGGGTTTTGGCTCTTGATTAATCACGATGTGATTAATTAATCCAACTTAATTAAATTTATTATGGTTTATTTTCCAAACCATTGGGACGGGATATTTATTTATTTTGGGATTTTTATTAATAATACGGGAAAGGGTAATTTGTTTCAGGAGTTAAGTAAATAATAATAATTAAGAGTTAATATGACCATGGAAAAGAAAATGTGCTAAGTAAATGTTTCCAAAAATACATTCATCATCCTACATTATGACTTAGGCTAAAATGCGTTTGGGGGGAGGTTTTATAAAGAACCATTTATTTTTCCTAAGTAAAAGAGTGATTTTACTTTGGGAAAAGGAATTGAAGGGAATGAATGAATGATGGAGGGGTGAATTTTGATGAAGGAGATTTAGTACTTAGGCCTTACAAGTTATTGGGCTGAGGGTCCGGTCCCTCTAGAAGTCAGAGAAATGCTCTGAGCCCCTTTAACTTCCAGGTTGTTGGTGCCTTTAGTACTTATGGGAAATTAGTAAAATTTAGGGGAAAAATGAGTGAGGAGGTTAATTAGTTTGACTTTTTTCTATGATGTAAATGTCTTCATTGTCATTCATATCTTTAAGTGCTTTTGATGATGAAAGTATATGACTTGATATCTGGATAATCATTCATCATACATAATTCTGCAACCAATCATCTACTTACCCACCTACACATCCCGCCATTTTTTCTTCTTTTATTAGGGTGCACTTTAAACTGGAAAACCCTTATCAAAACCTTTTATTTTCTTTTACAATGGTATTCTAACTAAGTCTAACCTTATTACATCCAAGGGCTCAAATTAAATTGTTGAGCATCCTTTTATTCACTCTACCTATCTACTTATCTGCCAAGATTAAACAATTTGATTAGATTTTATTCTTTATCTCTAAGCATGAAATTCAAAACATGGAATAACAAAGATTAAACTATTTGGTTACCATGGATTGTGGCATAAGTAACAAGTTGCACACAATCATTTATACAAAAAGTGAAATAGAAGTGGCATTTGGGCTTGCACACTTTCATGGTCTTTTTATTTTTCTTGGGGTTCATTTTTTACTTTTTCTAACCTTTTCATTCTTTTTGTCCTTTTATTCTTTTTCTAGGACATACCCTCTTTACATTTTTTATTTTTTTTTATTTTTTTACAAATATGGAAAACATTTGTAGAAAGCAAAGATATGTACATATTTCAGAGCTAAACCAAGTCAATCATGATATATGACACCTATTGGTATAGGAACATAGCATTATCAACATTTGATCTGAGGCTTAACACCTAATTGGTCCATGATCTCTATTTAAAGAGCATGGATGGTCGTTTGTAAGGTGACCGTTCATGAGAGAAGCTTACGTAAATTTTATTTCTTTTATTAATAAATTGCCTAAAGTGGTCGTGTTGGCTCAGGCTGTGGACTGTTTCCCTCTTTGAGGGTTTTAACCACGTCAAGAATCCTGGTATATTGACTCATGATCTATTTTTGATTGATGTCCTTTGTTGTTCTATCTAAAGAACTTACCCTATAAATTCCTACAAAATTGGAGAACTTCTATCTCCGCCAACCCAATGGTGAATAGAGCCTGGAATTTAATCTCATGCATAATTTGTTGGGCTCTATGGAAACAAAGGAATGCCAAAATATTCAAGGGAAAACACAAGCTGGAAGAAAATATCCTGACCTTCATCAAGTAGATGATCATAGATACGGTCTCCACTTCCAATCTCCAAATTTTCAATGATACTCCTAGTCAAGTCGATTAGTGTATCACATCCTCCTCGATATGAATTTCCCCACCAATAATATCATATCCATGGATTCAGTAAATCAAGAAGCTCCAAGCCAAATTATGGTCTCCTTCGAAAAAAGGAATCCTAAAGCTGAACTATGATGGAGTAGCCAAGGGTAACCTAAGGGCAGATGGCTTCAGAGGTGCATTCAAGAACTCACTGGGAAATATAATCTGGGTTTATGTGGGAAATTTAGGTAATCCCACCAACAATGTCATCGAGCTACAAGCTCTATAGCATTGTCTAGAAATTTCCAAAGCTCAAAGGTTTTGGCCGCTGATCATGGAAGGAGATTCCATGCTTTCCACTCAAGCTTATTGAAAGTTACAATAGAGAACTATGGTCATTAGAGTTTATGATAACTAGTGACTCAAAAAATTCCTTCACATGATCAAACGACATGTCAATGAAGAAAATGGGCTCCACTTCCAGGAAGTAAAAAGAAAAGAAAACAACCTGGTGGACATGCTAGTGAATGAAGGCACAACTAGAAACCTCAAATTACGTTCACTCGCATGGAGGAACCTGGAATAAAGTATGCTCAAACGGGAATGTGATACTGTAAATGGAATGGATAAAAAGACAATGAGTCCTCTCATTAATGAGACCACCCGCCATGCTCCTGATCAGATCCAATACACCCACCACAACAATTCATTATGAACTTTGTATAAAATCCTGTAGATTCACAAGCTCATGTAATCTACTAAAACAAGAGACAAGAATCTATTTCTACTCTTTAAAATGGAAGCGCATAAAGATCAAGAAAAACAATAATCAACAAGAGGAAGAACATCAATAGCACATAACACAATAAATATCCGAGGAAAGCCACACCTCAAAACCTCACTATTTGTATTTCATTAATAAAAATTCCAAGATGATAATACAATGCTTGTTCTCACAAGAACAATCCTAGCACTCAATAAAATCAATCTCCAACTCACAGGAAAACACTTGGCCAACACTTAGCCAATTCAACAGCTCTCCAAGTCCCTATTTCCTTTCTTAATTCCTATGGTTGCTTAGCCCATCTTAAAAGGAAATAAGTGCATCCAAAATTGTGCAATCCCTTCTAGGTTCAGTTCCTAATTACATGCACCATCTATACAACTCAAAAAAATATTACAACAAATAGTACAATGTCCCTACACTCTAGTCTCAACTAGGTCTTTCTCATAATCGACCTGCATGAGTCTCTGATGAGGGAATCTTCAGTTAATTAGAGTAGCACTAGTGAATGCATTAGTGCACCAACTGATTGTTAACGCTCTATTAGTTCCACAAATAGTTTGGACCTAATTTAAGTTAACTTAACTCAGTAAACTGAGTTATCTAATCACAACTAACAATTAAACTCATACTGGACCCCTAAAACTTAAGGAGAACATATACATGACTTCAGAAAGACTTCCAACTTGAAATTCCTATGCTAATTAAGTTAATTAAACTTAATTAACTATTTACAAGTTGCTATGAGAATAGAATTCAATTTTAATTCTCAGTTTAATTCAAGGACAAATTAAACTGGAATTTCTGGATTCTATTTTTAACATTTCTTGTTGCTATTTTCAACACTCCCTCTCAACAAGAAAGGAATTCAACTCTATCTCAATCTTGAACCTTTGGAATGTTTTTCATGCAACACTTCTCTCTAGTTCTTTTGCTACAGTAACTCCAAAAACAAAAAAACATCCAACCTGAATCAGTATGATGCATCTTTCATCAAAGTCTCTGACTACTATTGCCTCTGTCTACTAAAAATTTTGTGCTTTTTTTACTCTGTCTTTCTGCATTGTTGTCAACCCTTCTTTTCACTCTTCAGTATATGACTACTCTAACCTTTGTCACTATGATCTTTGACTGCATTAATCCCATTGATTCCTCCTGCTACAATGTACTTTGGGCTCCTGTAGCAAGGTACAATCTATGAGATAAAACCTCTCAATGGACCCTGCCCAATTTCAGGCCGCTTGAGATAGTAGAAGCTATGTTTAATTTAGGGTTCTTTCCCTACAAGGCAACCCCTCGCTATATATGAGGGAATTGTATTGTGGCTATGTAGATGTGTATTTTGAGAAATAAAGAGAGAGGAGATTCTGTGAGAGCGAAGAGGGAATTACACTGGATTTGTTGTAGGTTGTATCTTTTCATTTCGTTGTATAATATAAAAGTAAGGACTAGTTGTTTCTCCATCGACGTAGCACAAATTGGGTGAACCACATATATCTATGTCTCTCTTGTTTTATGTGTTTTCTGTGTTTATATTTCTGCAATATTTTATGTGTTTCATTTCTCTGTAACATATAATTTTCTAACTAGTATTAGAGCCAAAGGTCTATTTGGCTAATAAACTCACAAGAGAGAAGGGTTCTTGGTTCAAGTGGGAGTAATGGAAAAATATGGTAGGTTTAGGGTTGAAAAATTTAATGGCCAAAACTACTAGCAGTGGAAGATGCAAATGGAAGATTAATTGTATCAAAAATATTTGTACATACCATTGAGCGAAAAGACAAAGAAACTTATGAGTATGACAGACACAAAATGGGACATTCTCTATAGAAAGGAACTTGAAACAATACAGTTGTGGCTAGCGATGTCAGTAGCCTTTAATATTTCAAAGGAAACGAAAACAGAGGGTTTAATGTCATCATTGGACAAACTATATGAAAAACCCTCGACCTCAAATAGGGTATTTCTTAGGAAACGTTTATTTAATATGAAGATGTCAGAAGGTGGATCTGTTGTCGATCATTTAAATGAATTTAATACAGTTACCAGTCAGTTAAGTTCTATAGGGGTAAATTTTGATGATGAAGTTAGGGCTCTGTTATTTCTATTCTCATTGCCAGAAAGTTGGAATGGTTTAGTTATGGTCATTAGTAACTATGTCTCTAGATCTAGTACTATAAATTTTGATGTTGTTGTGGGTTCAATCCTTAGTGAGGAAATGCAACGGAAAAGGAAAGGTAGATCCAAGTCCATATCAGGGATCGTGCATTGGAAATGTAGGAAGAAAGGACATCTAAAGAAAGACTACAAGTCTCGGAAGGGAAAAGAAGGAGACGCGCAACAAGAAAACAATCATGAAGCGAATGTGACAGGTGATGTGTTGTAAGATGCTTTGATTCTTTCATTAGAAAATATTATTGATGCCTAGGTGGTAGATTTAGGGGCCTCATTCCATGCCACGCCTGATAGGAAACATTTTCATGATTATGTTCAAAGATATTTTGGACAGGTTTGATTGGGTGATGATAAACTCTGTAAAATCATTGGAATGGGTACAATTTTCATAAAATAATAGAATGGAAATCAATGGTTGTTGAAGGAGGTAAGGCATTTTCCAGATCTGAAGAAAAATATAACTTCAACAGGGCAGTTGGGAGGTGAAGGTTGTGTAACTACTTTTACAGATAAAACCTAGAAGGTCACTAAAGGGGCCCTCGTAATAGAAAAGGGAGAAAAGGTTGGTACATTGTATTTATGCAATGGTATTTCTAATTATGTTAATATTTTAACCTATACATGAGTAGATATGGCATTGTGGTATCATAGGATCGGGCACATGAGTAAGAAGGGGATGCAGATTCTTCATTCAAGAAATTTTTTTCCATGTTTGAAGCATGTTGATTTGGAATTTTGTGAGAATTTTGTTTATAGAAAATGGAAGAGAGACAGATTCCTTAGAGTTGGGAAAGAAAAGAAGAGCGAAAAATTAGAGCTTGTGCATATAGATGTATGGGGACCTAGTCAAGTATCATCTTTCAGTGGCTCTCGTTATTATGTTACTTTTATTGATGATGCAACTAGGAAAAACTGGATTTATTGTATTCAAAATAAGTCTGATGTATTTGATACTTTCAAGAAATGGAAATATTTGGTTGAAAATGAGATAGGAAAAGATAGAAGAGTCTCAAATCAGACAATGGAGGTGAATATTGAAACAAAGAGTTTGATAGGCATTGTTAAAAGAATGGAATTCACAAAGAGAAGACAGTTCCAAGAACACCACAAGAAAATGGTGTTTCAGAAAGGATGAACGAGACAATCATGGAGTGTGCTAGGTGCATGAGATTGCATGCAGGATTGCCTTTACAATTTTTGGCAGATGTTGTAGATACTGTTTTTATCTAATAAACAGAAAGCCTTCAAGTTCCTTAGATGGTTGTATTCCAGAGGAGGCATGGATAGGCAAAAAAGTAAACTACTCATTTTTAAAGACTTTTGGTTATGAAGCCTTTGTCCACATTAATAAAGAAAATAGAAAAAAGCTTGAGGAAAAATCAAAGAAGTGTACCTTTATTGGATATGGTGTTAATGATTTTAGTTGTTGCTTTTATGATTACGAAAAATACAAAATCATTAGGAGCAGATATGTCATATTCAATTAAAAGGTTTTGTATAAGGATCAGATGCAGGAAAAGAAATAGAGAATACACAGTGCTTGATGAGATCACAGAAAAAGTGGAGGTGTCTGAAAATCATAATGATCAGTAGTCATAACAAAAACAAAAACAAGCACCTCAAACACCTGAAAGTGTTGTTAGAATATCTACCAGGATAAGTAGACCCCCTGAACGATACCCTCATTCATTATATTATGTATTGTTGACTGATTCTAGTGAACCAAAATGTTATGAAGAAGCAGTGCAGGTAGAAACCAGGAAGAAGTGGGAGAAAGCCATGAAAGAAGAGATGGACTCCTTAGTGCATAACCAGATTTGGGACTTAGTCAGGTTGCCTACAGGTAAAACAACATTGTAGAATAAATGGGTTTATAGGTTGAAGGAAGATATGGAGGTAGAAAAAGGTATAAAGCTAGACTTGTGGTGAAGGGGTTGGCACAAAAAAAGGGTATAGACTTTGATGAGATATTTTCTCCTATTGTTAAAATGAATTCAATCAGAACTATTTTAAGTCTAGTAGCACCTAAAGATTTGCATCTTGAACAGATAGATGTAAAAATAGTCTTTCTCCATGGGGATTTGGAGGAAGAAATATATATGCAACAGCCACAAGGATATGAGGTAAAAGGGAAGGAGAAACTAGTGTGTAGGTTGAAGAAGAGCTTGTATGGCTTAAAATAGGCTCCAAGGCAGTGATATCTAAAATTTAACATGTTTATGTCAGAACAAGGTTATACTAGATGTCACCCTGATCATTGTGTTTATCTCAAAAGGAAAAACGATGGCATCTATATTATATTGTTATTGTATGTAGTTGTTACGCTTGTTGCAGTTTCTAACATGCAGGAAATAAATGTGCTCAAAAGAAAATTGGAAAACTCATTTGCAATGAAGGATTTGGGTGTTGCAAAACAAATCCTTGGTATGAGAATAACTAGAGACACAAAGAATTGCAAATTAACATTGTCTCATAGCGAGTACATACAAAAGGTGTTGAAAAGATTTAATATGCAGAATGCAAAACCATTTAGTATACCTTTGGCTATCCATTTCAAACTAAGTAGGTGTGTCCCAAGTCTCAGGAAGAAATGGCTTATATGTCTAAACTTCCATATGCATCAGAAGTTGGAAGCATAATGTATGCAATGGTCTGCACAAGGCCTAATATTGCACATGCAGTGGGAGTTGTAAGAATGTACATGAAAAATTTAGGAAAATAACATTGGATGGCAGTAAAGTGGATTCTCAAGTATTTGAGAGGTACCACAAATCAAGCATTATGATTTGGTGGTTCAAACATTTCTCTACAAGGATATGTTGGTGCAAATATGGCGGGTGATAAAGATAATAGGAGGAGCACCACAGGGTATGTGTTTACTGTAGGTGGAACAGTTGTCAGTTGGGTTTCACAACTACAAAGTGTTGTTGCACTCTCAACAAAAAAAGCAGAGTATGTTGCTGCTACAGAGGCTAGTAAAGAAATGATTTGGTTACAAAGATTTATGAATGAATTGGGTAAGAAGCAGGAGTTGGGCAGGTTATACAGTGACAGCTAGAGTGTCATGCATCTTGCAAAGAACTCTACATTTCATTCCAAGACTAAACATATACAACTCAAGTACCATTTCATACGGTTAGTGTTGGAAGATGGACAGTTGAAGTTGGACAAGATACACACTAGACATAATCCTGCAGATATGTTATCAAATGTTGTAACCAGGGAGAAACTAAGATTCTACTCAATTTCAATTGGTCTTCAAGTATGATGATGAAGATGAGAAACAGTCAGGTCCAAAGTGGAGTCATTATCCAGCTAATGAAGCAGTGGTGGAGTTTCTATAATCAATCTCTAAGTGGAAGATTGTTGGGTGTGGAGCCTAATTATCTTATGTATTCAAAGGTATCACCACATTAAATCCCATTTCTTAATGGGGCAGAAAATCCACCCACTTGTGTGTGCCATTAGGGGGGTCCAAGAGGGGCAACGACGATTCTTTAGAGCCCCCTTTGTTGGGGATCAAAGGTTGCACCCCTGAAGCTAAAAATAGATGTACAATTGCCTTGTAAAATGTTGTAATTTCATAGTCAATCTGGGTCGTTCATTAGGGGGAAATATCATAGGAGAAGTTATGTTTAATTTCGGGTTTTTTCCCTAGAATAAAAGCCCTTGCTATATATGAGGTAATTTGTATTGTGGCTATGTAGATGTGTATTATGAGTGAGAAAGAGAGAGGAGATTGTGTGAGAGCGAAGAGGGAATTACAGCTGATCTGTTGTAGGTTGTGTCTCTTCATTTTGTTGGATAATATAAAAGGAAGGAATGGTTGTTTCTCCATGGACGCAGCCCAAATTGGGTGAACCATGTATATATATGTCTCTCTTGTTTTAAGTATTTTCTTTTTTTATATTTCTACAATATTTTATGTGTTCCATTGCTCTGTGATATATAATTTTCTAACACGCCCCACCGCACACCTGGAGGTATGGCTTCATGTGATACCTCTGCCCATTTCGCTCGAAATTTCCCCCTATAGGAGGTCTCTACATGAGTGGATGGCTACACTTGGTCACCTCTCAACTTCTTCAATTGTAGCTGCTCCACAATTGTCTAGGACTACTTCTAATATTGCTTCTTCTTTGCTTGAGTGGATATCTCCACTCGGTCTCCTCTTAGCTTCTCTAGTTGTGGCTGCTCCACAACTTCTTGAAGCTACTACTGAGGCTTCTTCTGGGGCTACATGTTGAGAGGTAATTTACTCTGCCTCTCAACCACCAAATCCCTAACCTTTGCCTTGCTCCTGAAGGCTTTACATGCATATTGAACCTCAAGAGCATACAGTTTCCTAACCCATGCACCGATCTGTTTCACCCGTTCCATGGTGATGTGTCTAAGGAAAACCTTTCCCATACTAAAAACCACATCATAGCCATGGTCTTCCAATACCGCGACTGAAACAAGATTATTCTTTAGTCCTGGAACATACATCACATCTGTGATCCTGAGAGGGGAGCTATACTCCCTCTAAAATGTAGTCGTACCAATCCCAGTAGCTCTATACCTCTCTTCATCTCCAAACTCTATGCTTTGCTTGAGATATTTCTCCTCAAAATCACTAAAGAGATCTCTATTCCCTGTCATATGGAATAAAGCACCATTTTCAAGATACCACATGCATCCCATGGAAGTGTCATCCATGCATGCAATGAGAGTGAAATAAAGTTTGAATTGTGAAGCTAGAGCTTCATCTACTGCCGCTACTGTCGACTCCTTTCTTGCTTTCTTCTGTGGGTAGTTCTTGGCATAGTGCCCATGCTCGTGACAATGAAAACACTTGATCTTCATCAAGTCCATATTATTTCCACCCTCCTCATCGTGGGACTTCTTTCCCATGACCTTCTTTTCCTTACTCGCTAAGGAAAAATCCTCTTCCACTTCCTTGGAAGAGGTCCCATCTCTAGTGTTCCTCCTGATCTCCTCCTGCATCAAATCTGACCACAGTCGTTCCCAATCTCCCAGTTTCTCTCGACCATTGACAAAGTCTTGATAACTATGCCAACTCTTTAGGAGTCCAAGAAGAGCAAGATTCACCATATCATCCTCGACAATAGTGATTCCAACACTTCCAAGTTCATCACGACATTGAGTGAACTTGGTCAAGTAATTTGGAATTGAGTTGCATGCCTCCATCTTAATTTTCCAAAGTTTATCTTTTAGTGCCAACTTCCTTTGGTCACTATTGTTTTGGAAAAGTTCCTTTAATTCTTTCCACATAGCATGTGGAGTTTCCTTTCCATGGAGACTCGATACAATGTTGTCTCAAACTCCCTCAAGGATTATATACCTCGTCCTTGCCACACACTTCTTCCATTCAGCTAGATTATGAGCATCCAATACTGGTGGCTTAGCAATGTCCTGATCAATGAATTCCTTCAAGCCATTATCGTCCAACATGGCCTCCATTTTTTCCTTCTAGGATATATAATTCAAGATGCCATCCAAGGCATACTCGAGCCACAAATCGTAGAACGTTATCTTCTGATCTTGAAGTATGAAATGAAAATTTGAATTTCACCTATAACCCTGAACTCAAAACTTCGAAATCTCCTCTAGTATATTTTTCTCAACCCCGATACCATGTAGATAATCTTGTAGATTCACAAGCTCATGTAATCTACTAAAACAAGATACAAGAATTTACTTCTACTCTTTACAGTGGAATCACATAAATATCAAGCAAAACAATAATCGACAAGAGGAAGAACATCAATGGAACATAACACAATAAATATACGAGGAAATCTACAGCTCAAAACCCCATTATCTATATTTCATTAATTGTAAATCCAAGATGATAATAAAATGCTTGTTCTCACAATAACAATCCCAACACTCAGTAAAATCAATCTCCAACTCACAAGAAAATTCTTGGCCAACACGTAGCCAATTCTACAGCTCTCCAAGTCCCTATTTCCAAGTGCAATTCCTATGTTTGATTAGCCCATATTAAAGGTAAATTAGTGCATCCAAAATTGCGCAACACCTTCTAGGTTCAGTTCCTAATTGTATGCACCATTTGTACAACTCAAAAAATTATACAACAAATAGTACATTGTCTCTGCACTCTAGTATCAACTGGGTCATTCTCATAATCGACATGCATGAGTTTCTGAGGAGGGTATTTTCAGTTAACTGGAGTAGCACTAGTGAATGCATTAGTGCACCAACTGACTGTTAATGTTCTATTAGTTCCATAAATATTTTGGAACTAATTTAATGTAAATTAACTTGGTAAACTGAGTTATCTAATTACAACTCACAATTAAACTCATATTCAACCCCTAAAAATTAGGGAGAACATATACATGACTTCAGAAAGATTTCCAACTCGCAATTCCTAAGCTAATTAAGTTAATTAAACTTAATTAACTATTTACAAGTTGCTATGAGAATAGAATTCGCTTTTAATTATGAGTTTAATTCAAGGACAAAATAAACTAGAATTTTTGGATTCTATTTTTAACATTCCTTGTTGCTATTTCCAAAAATCTTCTCCATGAGCTGCCCCAATTCCTGGCACAAAAAGAGCACGAATCGGTTCATTATGTCCCCTCTATGGCGCTTCCTATCAAACATGTAAACCAATCACAGTACCCTCTCCCTCATTATAACAGTGTACCTCCTTCTGGTCGCATTCAATGGCGACCCCGCGCCATCCAACTCCTCCTTGATCGCTCACCCCTATGAATACCCCTTCCCCAAAGCCCTTCCACTCCACCATTTTTGCACATTTTCCTTTTCTTTCACTGCCTCTGTCCATTTCTCCCTCCTTGAATTTCTACCCCTCCCCAACATGGCTTCTTAATGTGGTTCTAGCCCAACTCCTCGACATAGTCGCAGTCAAGGCCATAATTCTTCCAGGTGGGACAATACCAGTAGGTTTCCAAGTACCAAAGCGGAGGCCTTGGCAAGATTTTCTACACTCAATTATGCCATCTCGGTTAACCCGACGACCTAGGAGAGAATCAAAAACTTGGAAACACAAGCGCATAACATCAGGCATAGAGTGACCTTGGAAGCCGTGGATGCCGAATTCGAATGGATTTCCAATCCAGGCCTTACCAGGGCCAGGGAAAATCTCTATAGTCACACAAATGAAATATCATGGTAGCTGAAAATTATCCTTGGGCTTTTTCTTCAAGAACATACTGAGAATAATAAGGCTCTGGAAAAGAAGATTGATATGCTCATTGAGAAGTTCACAGTGTATGTGGAGTCTGTACACCATCACCTTTTTATCACTAGGGACTCACCTCATTACGCCTTGCTCAAGAAACGTATGGCCAGTAGAGTTCCAAGCATTAAAAAAGAAATTGTCAAAGCCTCCTCCAGCCATTAAGCTACAACTGAGGCTTAGGCAAGAACTACACAGGAAAAGCTTATAAGACTGGATGAAGACCCCGTGGAAGTAACAGCCTAAAGATATCTGGTATGAAATCTCTTTTTGGTATGTCATTTAGCTACTTATTCCAGATATATGGATGTTTATTGCTCTCAACAGCTCACATGATATCAAGTTCAACCTAGGAAATATGGTGTTTCGCAAGTCTCTCAATTCTTGCATCAACAACTCGAGGGACGTTTTTGGTACTCACAGATGCTCTCCTTCTTCCCAAAAGATCAAATCCATCATCACAGCTTAGGGGAAAAAGTATTTTGGTTTACTATTGCAATTGTAAAATGAAATAAAATAAACCCACTCAGTCGAGGAGGAACAATTTTTGTAAAAATCATTGTAAAAAACACTTCAGCAAAGGCAAGAGAGCCCTATTTTGTAAAATTTGTGAAAATAAAGCTTGGCTCTGGTGTTGGAGCACTCAACTCGTGCCATTCATTTCAGATTGTAAATATCCTATTTTGAAGTAATGGAATCTATCTTATTTACACACACACACAAAAAACATCCTAGCCTTGGCAGGGCTCTTTAGTTTCCATATGTGTTTCCACCACCAAGGTTGTATATCAAGTTCCTTTAAGGTGATAAAGTATAAGTATCTATATTTAGGTGAGTATGAACCTTTCTTTGAGTGTATCCATAGTAATTTGTCTTCCCAATCTAGTATTCTTATGTGATATGTTGTCAATGCTTCTATGTAGTCCTCCTAGGCTTGATAACACTGATCTGGTATATGCAATGCTCTGGCGGGAAGCCAACGTTGACCCCATATAGATGAATGTTTCGGGTCTGTAATCTAATTCAAGTATTTGAGCCTATGAGAACAAAAGAAAACAACTAGTTACGGTGGAAGAATATGTTGATTGGTGCATCCACACCATGGGTCGATCCTACTGCAGACCTGGCTTCCTGAACCAACTCACCATGCTAGACCCGAGGCCATTATGTTGAAGGATTTTAGGACCTCTTTGCAGATTGTTGATATTATTTTGTCTATATTTATTCTGTAGTCAAATCCATTCATCTAAAGATAGTGGGTGTATGTATTTTCTAGACACCACCTCTATCCAGAGACTCTGAGTCGTGATTAACCTCTAACCCACCTTTGTTGCCAATGCTTGTGAGAAACAAAACAGGTCTTAAATGCCCCAACCACCCCATTTCTTGGGTAGGGACATTCTATCCCACCTGACCCAGGCAAAGGTTCGGCCTTTTTCCGATATGCACCATAGGAATCCACAACAAAACCTCTAAATGAAATTCAATATGCCTTTGGGAATCCAATATAATGACATCTAGAAGACTAGTATGACTTTAACAGGCCAGGTCCCTTACATTCAAATATTTCTCTAATTTAAAGTTTTACAAAGTTGATTCAAAGAAGTATCTATTTCTACCTTGGTTAATTACTATTGTTCTACTTACATAATTTAAACTATAACATCTCCAAAAACCCCACAGAGTTTGACAAAACGACATAACATATCAACTACATATAAAAAGAAACTATCTACCCACTGCCCTCCAACTTCTCCGGTGGATTGTCCTCCTGAGCCACATATTCACTATGACCAACAATTATGTTCATTCCAGACCTATGTTTCACATGTCCTTCCTCCTCAACTTCCTTAGACACTGATGGGGGGAATTCTCCAAGCCCAAAGACCTCCTTTAGCACACCAACTATCGTTGCTTCAACCTTAACTTTCAGGCTATCAACCTTGAAATTTAAGTTGAGCATTTTCGTGGTCAGTTGATCCATAGAATTTTGCAACAACTCCAAATCCATCCCAATTCTAGAGAGATGAGACAACACCACCATGAATTGGTTAGAACCTCCTATGCTACATGTTCCCTAATTTTTTCCACCATGGTCGCTATGTATCCAGTGGACGATGTCCCTGTTCCTCCATGTTTTCGTCGCTTCCATTGATTATGGAGGAGGAAATTTTGAGAGAGATCATTCCCCATACACGTATAACCCACAAATTTAGTTGCTTCATCCAACTCCTTAAATTACTACTTTGTTCCTTGTCGAATGCAGTGCATGTCCTTTCGCATTAAATAGTATTTCCAATCTGCTTATTAGTCTTAGCACGAGTCTCCATCCTTGCAACCGCCAATTTGAGTTCTAATTAAACTGCTACTACTCGACGCAACTGAAGTGTTGTACTAATGCTCCATTCCCTCGTTTTCAAATTTAATGTTATTCCTTTCATTTTTCACTTGGCCTTTGTCATGATGATTAATCGTTTGTGCCAAAACTCAAAGCAAGAGATGGGAGATAGTGATATGTCACCTTTAATGATTGAATTATTCCATTCATCACCTAAATTCATATTTTGAGGGTGTTCAGTCATGGGACATGACATATTTGGGGGTATGTTTGGTCTAATATAAAAATCCCTTGATCTAGGGCAGCGCCTCTATTGGCTTGATAATCTGCCTCCTGGTTGTTCTCTCTTTTTACATGGAAACAGTTATAATATTATAATTTATTTAGAAGAATCCTTATGCTCAGAATAGTAGGAGAAAGGTCGGAGTATTTTTTATGGCTAATCTTGGAATGTCTTTGAATAAATCTCTAACTATACTTATTTGCAATGGACCTTTGGATATGGCAATCTTTAGTCCTTGCTAGAGATAAGGCTTCAACTTGATTATTCGTATCCTTCCCCAATCCCCATGCATACCTTGTTTCTATTTTTCTGTCGGGGTTAAAATCACCCCTCCCACTCTTGCCTCCCCTGACATGGGAGAAGATTTTTCTACCTAGAGTTCTACTCCTTTCCTTATACGACTTGACTTTTATTATGCCACTATTCCTATTTCCCCTAGTCAAAGTGTTAGGTTATGCTGAGCGCAAATGATTTTGCATAAAACTGATGACCCTAACAAAATGGACAATGCGTCGTTAGATATAAAGGAAGAAAACAAGGGTATTTACACAAATCATGCATTGTCCAATCCCCTAGCTTGGCCACTCCAAATCCTAGCAAATACACATTCACTTTGGACTATGCAATTAATGGTTTTAGGGTTAGGTAGGGGTAAAGAGATAGTGTTTGCTTTACTTCTTTCAGATAGTCCTTACTATTTTCATTTAGATTAGAATCCAATTGCACAAATAATGTAGTAGAATATGAAGAAATAATTACAAGGATCAGTATTGCAATGGATTGAAAGATGAAAGTCTTAAAGGTTTCTAAAGTTGTTTGAAAGAAATAAAATAGAAACCTTTATTTGTAGGTTTATGGAAGTGTTTGCCTAGACACGTGATGAATTGAAGGCATAAACTCACATATTTAAGTATCTAATACCTATTCAGGAGGGCAAGGATCATTTTCAAATCAAACCAAATAACAAATGAATCTTAAATTGGCACTTGTTATTCAAAAAGAGATTCAAAATATATGTGATGCTAATATTATTGATCCTATTATATATTCATCATGGGGAGAAAACATTGTGTCAATGAAAAAAAAAATTGGTGAAATATATATTCCTATAATATTATGAATTTGAATGGATCCTCTTTGAAGGATAATTATTCTTTGGCTTAGATGGAACAACTTTTGCAGCATGTTATAGGGTGTTTCTAGAATAGAATTAATTGAGGCTAGAGTCAATGTATCTATCGATTTTGGGGTTGGAAATTAAACTGAGGACTGGGGAGTGATGGGCATCTCGTGTGCTAGGGTTTCCCTGAGTAATGCTTTGATATTTTATTCGTTGTTCAAAGGCAGGATCCTGGTTTCGCTATAGATTTTTGGTACAAGGTGTATGCATTTACGATGATTATGGAGACTGCTACAGGGTTGAGGTTATGTAGGACACAAAAAACCTAATTTGTAGCATTCATTGTGTATGGGGTTCAAGTTTGTATCAGATCTATAAATTCTGAGTGGTTATGAAGGGAATTTCACCACTAACGGCTAACAAAATTTTCTGAGCTATCATATCTGGATTATGAGAGGATGGCCGCCCTCGAGGAGGAGCTATGGCCCTCATGGATTGAGAAGATTTTTTCCAAGAGAATAAAGGGATGAAATATCCCTTCCTTCACATAGATCTGGGTCTATATGTCTGGTGTCACATAGATCTTCTTGTTATCAGGGTTGTCGGGTCTATAGAATCTGAAAAATATGGTGGTTTAACCTTGTTTTTATCATGGAGACGGTAGTGGATAGGGCTGCGAGGAATCCATGGGTTTTGAAGCCATGGGGTCGAGGTTTTTGCAAAAGTTTGGATCTGGAACTTGTTGATAGAAAGCTCAATCAGGAGTTGGAAGTACTAAAGAAGGGGGATCCAGCCTCAAAATTGATTGGATGGGACAACCATCAAACAAATTTGGACATGGAAGTTCCTTTTCAATTTTTTTTGAAAACCCTAGATATGAAATCGGTCTTTATAAGGGTTTAGAAAATGGATTGGTGCAAGATCTGAAGTAGAAGATACAAGATAAGTTGGGAATTCCAATGAAATTACAAAGTTTGATTTATTTGGGAAAATAACCGCAAGATGTCATCCAGCTAAAAGACTATTGCATCGTATGAAACTCATCCATTATTACAAATTTGAGGCTTCGGTGAGGGTTTCCTGGAATAAGTAATCCCAAGGGTTCAGCTTCATTTAAGGATGTAAAAATAAAGGTCGAGACACAAAATAAATATAAACCAATCTTTAATATCCTTGGACCTTACATTGTGGAACAAGTGGATTAGGTTTCGACTATGGCAATTAACCTTTCAAATGTCAATGATCTATTTGACACCTTTCAGTTCCAAGAAGTTATATGTAGATTTAACATATTCTAACTCAAATTGGAGGATCTACATTAGCAAGTATGCTTTAACTCGACCTCAAACTATGATATGATATTCACTTATTCTCTAGGGGTTTTTTAGTTGTATGTTTTGGCACTTTGAACAATAGGGATTTTTCCTTAAAAGAGGGACCATGGTTTGGGGGCAATGAAAGACTTTTTATGACTCAATGGTTTCCAGGTTCTTATGCCAATACAATGGAAGTTCCCAAAATGTTGGTTTGGTTCAAATTACATAATATCCCCCTTCATTTTTGGCATCATCAAGTTTTAGAAGGCATTAGAAATACACTAGGAAAGTTTATAAGGATAGATTTGGATAGACCTACAAAAGGAATTTTTACTTTTGCTAGAAAATGTGTTGAGGTAGATCTTAGTAAAGGGTTTATTGGATCGCATTCTCTTCAGTCATAATAGTTTTTAGTGGACCCGTATTTTAGATCGAAAATACAACATTCAGTTGTCATATCTATCATCAATTAGGACACTTACAAAATGTGTGTCCACGGGAAAAGAAATGTATAAAAATAAAAAATAAATAAAAATAAAAAATAAAAAAACAACAACAAGCCCCAAATCCAAAGGGATGGCAGATTCTAGACGAATGCTCCTTAAAATAGGAGGACAAGGAAACAATAGATACATCTACAAATGTGGAAATTCATAATCCAAAAGGAATATTAATGGATGGAGGGATTGAGTAGGAAGGAACAACGGTTCAAGACCAAAAAGGTACTAAAGCAGAAAAATAATGGATCCAACTCAGCAGATTGAGAAAACTACAATTGAAAGGGAGACAAGAGGCATCAAAAGATCCCACACATCTAAGAATTCAAACTCAGACAAAGAGGTCTCACTAAATCTAGAAAAGAATCAACTAGCAATTGTAACTGCCACTCCCAATCAAGGATGATGGCAAAGAGTAAAGAAGAAGAAGGGAAGAAAAGGGTAGCTAAGTGATTTCACACTTAGTCCCAAATATGTAATTTTATAGTTTATTTCCCAAATATGTAATTTTATGGCTTATTTTTTTATTCTTGTTTTTTTGGCATCAGTTGAAAGGTTGGTATTATCGAATGCTTTTTAGAATTTGTAGCATGTGATTTTGTTCTTTGAATAAAATTACGATTTCCCCTTAGGAAAATTGTTACAAGTTGTGAGATGTTATCCATGCTAGATGGTGTTTTTGGTTATAATCAAGTTTTGGTCGTAATGGGTGATAAATTAAAAACCACATTTACAACACCACGAGGAACTTAACCCTATGGTTGCATGTTACTTTTACTTTCATTAATGTTGATGCAAATTTTCAAAGAACAATGGATAATGCAATTTCTTATATTATTAATAAATTTCTCATTATATATCAAAATAATTGCACAATATTTTCCAAACATCATGGTGATCATGTTACACACTTGAGAAGGGTGTAAGAAAAATGTTAAGAATTCAAGATGTCTTTGAACTTCAAGAACTCTATTTTTGGTGATATGGAAGGTAAGATTCTAGACCATATTGACTATTTTTTTATAGGATCAAAATAAATATTAAGCATACTGAAGCTATCAAGAAAATCCCTCTTCCTAGGAACAAGACTATTGTACAGTTTTTTTTTTGGTAAGATCAATTTTCTTCATCTTTTTTCTAGAAATTTTTCTAGGATTAGTAAAGTTATGTATAAGACTCTTAAAAAGTAACAAGATTTAAAGGGGACCAAAGTTAGGGGAAAGATTTGAAGAACAAAAACACATCATTTCTTCAATGTTGGTATTGGTATTAGTTTTTGGTATTGGTTTGCTTTTGCTTATGATCATATTTGTGTAGGTGTTCTTTTATAGAAAGATGACATAGGATTTGCATGACCAATAGTTTTCATGAGCCATGGTTGATTGTTAATGGGTTGAATTATTAATTTATGAGGAAGAAGAAATCAACTTTAAAAGTATCAGTAAGATTCAAAATGATGATGTCATCCCCAAGTGTAAATATTTTTTAAGGGAAAAGAAGAAAACTACATTTTTCAATAGTTTTTGGCTTATCCCTTTATAGTTTACTCAAATTTAAAGTGTAGACACTTGTTAGATGCATAATTAAATTTTGCATTCAAGGATTACCCACTCTACATACTTTTGAGAAAACGCGCATTGAATAAAAAAAAATTAAAAAGAAACATGTTTTTAATGTATTTTCATTTTTTTTGTCGCGTGGGTCTACCCAAAAGTGTGCACAATGAGTACTCATTGGATATGGAATTTAACTCCACATACAATAGGTTCTTACACTTAACATGAGTAAACCTATAAGAAGATAAGATGAAAATACAATAAAAAAAGTAGTTTTCTTTCTTTTCCTTTAAAAAATCATCTTTTATTCTATTATCTTAACTTTTATTTTATTATTTTCCTTAGGAGGTCCATTTTAAACCTCAAAATTCCCCCAATGGATAGATGGGTTGAAGTCATTCCTACTCATAATTTTTCTTTTCACATGTATAATGTTGTATATTCCATATGAGCAATATATGTATATTGTCAACAATGTCAACATCCATCATGTCACTTGTGGGAATTAACCTAGGGGGGAAGGATTCCATTCCTTCCTCCCAGCCACCCGAGATAACCCTAATTGAAAAAGACCCATTCCTAATCATAAAAGATATCATTACTTCTATTTTTTCTTTATGATAGTGACTAGAAGTTTTCCTTATGTGCTAATAGGATAACATGTAAGAGAGCAATTGGTAGGAGCTCGTTTCAATTGATTTATGGTATGGGTGTTTATCTTCCTATTAATCTTTATTTTCCAATGTGTAATTTGTTGCAAGAATGTACTATCAAATCGAAGGCTATGCATGGTCACATTAATCAATTAGTGGAATTGGATAAAAATCACATATTGACTTGTGGTAGTTTTGTTGAATCAAGTGAGTATTAAAATATTTTTTGATGGATGGATCAAGCTGAGGTAGTGGTGGGTTTTTGACTTGGTTTGGAATGGAATTGTAAGAATGAAAGTGAAAGAAAAAAATGGAAGTTTCAAACATTATGGTTCAAGCCTTATGAAATTGATGAGGTAGATAGCAAGAATACCTTTCACTTCTTTGATTTGGAAAAGAGAGAGAGGACTTCCAATGAATGGAAAAATGCCTTAGTTTTATATTCCATGATGCACTCAACATGTACAAAAGAAAATAAAGAAAGAAGGAAAAATAGGAGAGAAGATAATTTAAGTTTTTGATAGATTAGTAAATTTAATTGTTTCCATTTTGAGCTATTAGGTAGCTTGAGTAATGTTTTTTGTTTTTCCTTTCCCTTAGGTCAAAGTTCGAATGGGCCCTATGAACTTTTAAGTTTATTCCCCAATGTTTGATTCAAATTATGTCAAGTTTATTTGGGAGGTGATTCTAAGTTAATAAGGTTTTATTTCAAAATGGTGGTTTTCAAGTTATCAAGTCATGTTTTTGCTTTAACTTGAGTAAAAAATAAAGTTGTCATAAGAAATTACTGACTACGATTTGGATATGCATTCATGTAGTTATTTAGTGTTAGAATAGGTTGGTTGGGGATCCAAAAGTTTTATATTTGATCCCTATGTCTTATCAATTCTATGTTAAATTCAAAGTCACAAGAGTCGAGTAAACTTTGAGAGTTAGTACTTTGGAGTTCCATCATATATTTGCATTATTGTTTTTACATGTTTTGATTCATGTGGGTTAGAAGGATTTTTCATTACTTTTCTCCTAGTTGGTCTTTCCCTATATTTTATGAGATATTTTTCTCTAGGGTTTCTCTATATGTCTAGTACCTTGGTGATCACAAGCCTTGCAATCTAGCATGCATCTAGAAAACCCCTACTAAGTATTATTTAGGTGAATCCTTCCATTATTTGACTTTAAAGCACTCACTCACTTTGTTAATATTTTATTCACAACTTGGATCCCATTAGCTCTAATTGGTGGGTTGCCTCATGTCTACCAAGGATTTACATTAATGGTTTTTGTCTAGATGGTTTATCCCATTGTTGATGGAAAAATATTATCCCATAATGGAGATTCATACTAGTTGAGTCTTGCAAGTTACACGTTGTAGTTATATTGAGCATGTCTAGCTTCCATTTAGCATATCTTTGAAGTTTGCATATGAGGGTCCTATTTCACAGGGATTTTTTATGGTCCTCTCTTATAGTTGAGTATTCATAGAGAGTTGTAAGATTCTTAACATCCCATGGGAGAATTCTTCCCAAATTTGGCCCATGTGTTATCACCCAAATTGAATTTCTTCAGAGTCAAATCAAAACGTCTATCTCTCTTTGTTCATGGATATATTTTGGGATGGATTCATTAGTTGGTTCATCAACATGAAATTGATAATTTGAGGAGTAGCTCTCAGACTTAGTACATGGTCACATGTATTGTTACTCTAAGATATATGGTTTGGTATTTTCTTGAAAATGTTATTCATATATCTACATTCATAAGTTACAACACATATTTGGGTGGATAGGTGATTCAATGGTAGGTAGTGCCTCATAATTACAAGTTTTGTGGGTATTCAGAGTAGGTATGTGAGGTCAAAGACCCCAAAGGATATGATTCGGTTGGTTTTGCATGCCTATGTTTTTACAATTTGACTATAGGTTTGAACACCATTTGAGGAGAAGTGTATGGAGCTCAAATTTCAAGAAAAACTAGAAAATCGGTATTTTTAGTATATATATTTATAGCTATTTGTGAAAGTTGTCCAATGAACAAGATGATTACATATTTGAGGACTCAATTGGGGGATTTTCTTGTGGCTCAATTTTCATCATATTTCAAGGTGGTGTTATTTTTAGTGGGGTGACTAGACTTTTGGGATACCCAATGCAACATACAGCACCAGTATAATTCCAAGCATTCCAAGAACTTCCAAATTTAAACCATTGATTGTGTTTTTACATGGTATGTATTGGACTTGTGGACCTACATGGAGATATTTTCTATTTTTAGATAATGATGAGCCTTGAGAGATTCTCATATGAACTCAAATCATGGGCCATCCTAGATGAGTTCCTAGACCAATTCATGATACCTAATTTATCATTATACTAAACCTAAAAATTTATTCACCCTCTTAGATAGTCACTTACTAGTTTTGAGATACGTATATTTAATAGGTAAAATATAGCAAGGCTTAATCAATTGACTTCTAAGGAATCACTTGCATGATCCCACAATGGTTATTTTTGTGTGATGGGAGTGTACCCTACTTTAGAGACTTTCTTACTATTTAAGAGTCTCTCTTTTCCTAAAATTAAACTAGTTGCCATCTTATTATTGACTTTCACTTGTTCTTTATTTTAGGCTTGAAATTGGGAGTTTCCCTTGTTATACCCATGTGCCTTATCCTTGGAGTATATTTGTAGGCTTTAGAATGGTTGAAATTTAAGACTTTCCCTTCATAGACCCATGCACCCTAACCTTGGAGTACGTTTTTTGCATGATGAAGTCTATCCTTGGAAGATTCAACATACATATCCTATTTTGCACTTAGAGCTAATTTTTAGGGAATTGAATTTGTTATTCTTAATGGGAGAAGTATGCCCTAAAATGGGTAGGGATGGTAGTCATAAAAAAAAGTGATTACTATCTTTGGAGGAAGTTGTCCTTTTGAAGGAGTTTATTCATGTAACTATTATTTTATCACAAGAGGAACACTATGCTTGGAACATTCTATTCTTACTTTTCCTCTATTCTTATCTATTTTGTTATATTCATGTTTTTCTTTTTTCTAGATATTATACAAGTTGTGAGGGAGAAAGATCTAGTTTCTTGGTGAATGATGAAGTACTAGATCTTAGTTGATTAGTGTCGTTGCACATTTCATTATTTATTATTTTCTTGAGAGAATGATTTGAGCACTAGCATATTGTACTATCACAGTTGGAGATTTTTTGTTGGATCATGAGTATACCTATCTCATTTAGTTGAGGATGATTGTACTTAAGTTTTGTATTCTTTGAACGTGTAAAGGGTTATGTTCTTTCTACAACCCTTAGCAATAAAGACAATCAAGTGATTCATTAGCAACCATTTCTTCCACCCTCTTTACTTCTTCCATTTATCCTTTTAACTCTATTAAATCATTGATTAACTATTAACTATTAAATTATTTATTTAAAAGATAACATATTGTATCTCATCAAAATCCATACACCTTTGTATTCTAAACATATTAATTAGACATTTAAATTCATTGTTTAACTTGTCAACTATTTGTTTTTCGTAACTAAAAAAGCTATCATATCTTTTTCAATTTTTATAACACACAAAAAAACCAAAAAACATTTTTTAAAGTACAAAAACAACATTAAAAATGTATTTCCTATCTTGAAAATAAATCATATTAATTTACTGTAATTTCCCTTTCACATTCAAAATTAGCCTATTAAAGTTTTGCACTACTTTCTACATCATCATATTAATATTTCAAATCCAAATTAAAATTATATTCTAAAATTTTATTAATGGTTTTAATGCATAATTATGTTGCTATGAATATAAAACTTTATCAATTTTTTTATTCATATTCTCTTACGGAACGGGAGACACTTTCAAGCTTTTTGTTATTTACATGGTTTTTATTCATATTCTTTTAAGTAAGACATTGTCAAAAAATTTTCGTTATTTATACTGATTATGATTTTTTTAAACAATCTTGTTATAAATTTTGGATAATATTAGTTCATGAAATTTAGGGTAAATGATGACAAAGTGTTATTTTAAGATATTATGTGGTGAAACGGTTATTTTTTCAAAATTCTATGGGCAAAAATCTAATTGTGCTAAGGTTTGGTGTGGCCTAGGCCGAATGCAAGCCCCAAGTAATTTTGACAATTTAGATGCCTTGAATCGTTGCTACTTAAACCACAAATCAAACTTGCAAATCATTTCAAAACTCACATGACCTAAAAAACAAGCCAAAACCAAATAAATATCATTGTTTATTTTATTTTCTAATAATGTTTACCCATTATTCGCTTAAAAATAATGCCATGCACTAACTCAAAACGCTTAAAATTATGCCATGCACTAACTCAAAAAAGAAAAAATAAAAAATAAAAATTCATTTTTTCATTTTTATAAGGAAATTTATATCTGTAATGAGGATTGATTGAAAAGTGAACAATGTTACTATCATAACAGAAGTTATTAATCCTTGCCCTTCAGGCTAAAGGATTATAATAATCGATATTATTATTATTATTATTATTATTATTATTATAAAAAATCACATCTAAATATAACATAAACACTCGGAACTAGGACAATTAAATGAGGTCATAATATCCTACCCGACCCGATGCTATGAAGAAGCCAAGTCTAAATATGATAAAGATGTTGAGAACTCAACCAAATAAATGAAAATAGACTCCACTCCCCAACCAACCAATAAAGTGGATCCATATAGGTAATCAAATCCATGTAGGCATTCATGCCATGGTTGGCAACATAGTCAAAACAATCGTTATGAAGAAATAAAGTTTTTTATTTAGTTATGTGTTACAATTTGTTGTTGTATGATACTCTGATAGAATTAGAATACCAAGTTTCATCCCTGTGATGGTTACAATTTGTTCTTAGATGATATTGTGATAGAATTAGAATACCAAGTTTCATTTATGGAGCTTTTATAGTATAGAAAAAAATTTCTTGTTTTTAGCAAAAATTGTTGAGGATGAAATTAATGTTTATTGGGCTTTCACAATATAGAAAAAAATCTCTTGTTTTTAGCAACAATTGTTGTACTATTTTTGACTGGAGCGGAAACTCTTTGTTTTTAAAGTAGATCGGCATTATTGTGGATGCGGCAAGAGTGGTAATCCTCGAGATGCTATAAAGGTATACAAACATATATATCCCCAGGTTGTTGTAAAGGTATACAAAATGTAATTTCCATACTATCTTGTTACTATGCACAACTACATATCTCATACATTTTTGTCAATCTAATGTCATTTTCATGTTGTTTTCCTACTATCCACAACTATGGTTGTCATACAATTCTTTCAATGGACATAAATCACCATAAAATTTAAATATATATCATGCATAAAAGCATCCCAATTATACATATCAGTGACACTCCTGAAAAATGATGCGTAATTGGGTACAAGGTCATTGAAGTTTTTTGAAATTCCTTCCACCACCCATATTTCGTATGTTCCATCTTCATCAGCCTCCCTTTTTGCAAACCGGGGTAAGGGGCCTATGACAAGTGTCACTCCCCCCAATTCGCGATTGAACTCTCCTACAAACTCTGTTGGCAGTGACCTAGATTTTCTGCTCAATAGAAAATCACTGGACTTGTGGACCCTTACCATCCACAAACTTGCTGGCTCCCCTACCCCCACAATCAGTGCTACTTCTGTCGGTAACATCACTGTCAGGCAAAATCAAAATCGCGGAAGTGGGCATTTCAGGGGATGACCTAGGCCTAACCCCCATACCTCCCCTATGGATAGATTTTTGGTCGATGTGCCTATTGCTGACATCCCTCCCTCACGAGCCCTTAGAACACGGTAGCCCGAGATGGCGTCCCCATGACGTTCATTCTATCCCTGAACATCCAGGGTTTGGGGGCTGCCCAAAAATATCTGGCCCTCAGGAGTCTATTTACCTCTCTACATCGTTTTATCATTTTATTACAAGAATCCATGCACTCAGTTCCACAGGTGATACAATATTTCAAAAAGATGCTCCCGACATGGCATATGTCTGTTACTAAAGCTATGTGGCTCTCTGGTGGTTTAGTGGCGATCTGGGACCCTAATTGGTTCAGCTTCAAAGCTTACAGGTGTTTTGCGAGAATTCTATTTAATGGACACATTCGCAATATGGGAGGACACATACATGTCCTAAACACTTATGCTCCTTACAGGGACCGGGCCATCTTTTGGGACCGTCTCTTTTCCTCTGGAATTATGGAATTGAACTCCCTTATCATTGTCTGTGACCTAAACTGTACTATTGCCCTAGAAGAAGTTTGGGGACAATCCAAGATACTTGACCCTCTGGTGGGGATGTTTCGTGATGCCCTCCTTGCATACAACTTTGTCGACATTTTCCCAGAGGAAATGGCTCCTACTTGGGACAATGGGCGAGAAGGGGTGGCGTATGTCGCCAAAAGATTGGACCGTTTTATATTGCATGAACAGTTGATTGATCGACTTGGAGATGTGCAGACAAATATTATCAGTAATTTCTTGTCCGACCATAGACCTATCACTCTGGATTGGAAAAAGTCGATGGTGCGCCCGAGTATACCTTTTAAATTCAACAGAACTTGGATTGAAGACGAGGATTTCAACACACTTGTGAGAGAATCTTGGAACAGTGGGGGGGATATTAGTTCATCCCCCTTGGAACATATTCTCCACAAACTAGAGACTATCTGCGGGGTTGTGAAGATCTGGAAAAAAAAAAAAACCAGTCTATGAAAAGGGAGATCACAGATATTTAAAGTGAATTGGACACCCTCCTCCCATTGATGGCTCAAATAAACTTCTTGCAGCCACTCGATCATACATTCGGGAGCTTGAGGTAAAAAGGAACTGAATCTTAGATTTTGAAGAAGCAACTTGGTGACTAAAGAGTTGGGCTATTTGGATCAAGGAGGGGGACAGAAACAAAATTTTTCCATCGCTTTGAAAACCATGGGCGCAGTATAAACTCTATTTGGGGGATAAATGATGCAGAGGGTTCCTATATCTAGTCACAGGAGGATATCTCCAAAGCTGCTACCACACATCTCAAATTGGCTTATGAGCGCAATGAAAACATAATTGTTGAAGATCTCATTTGGGGGATTGAGCACTACCCGACTATGTTTGACCAAGACACAAATGACGCCCTATACAACAACATCTCAGAGGAAGAACTACACAACATCCTTAAATATTTTAATGGGGACAAAAGCCCGGGACCGGATGGGTGGACTGTGGAGTTGTTCACGCACTTTTTTTATCTCTGCAAACAAGAACTTATACAAATGGTAGAGGAGTCTAGACTCACTAAGAATGTACACCACCGCATTAAGTCTACTTTTATTGCCCTCATTTCGAATCGCAACCCTCCTATCTGCCTGGAGGACTACAGACCTATTTCACTATGCAACCTTATCTACAAGATCATATCAAAAACCATTGCCAGCCATCTGAAAAATAGTCTTTCTTGCCATATCCCCACAAAAACATGGTCTTCTACAAGGCCAACAAATCCATGATGTCGTTGCTAATGCACAAGAATGTATGCATTCAATCCATGCAAAGAATTTAAGTGCTGCAATCTTACAAGTTGATCTTAAAAAAGAATTCGATAGCTTGGACTGGCGCTACCCAGGTTGGTCCTTTTCAAAATCCGCTTACAACCAAAATGTGTGGATTGGATTATGTCGTGTGTCATCAATGTGGATTATTCTGTGATCATTAATGGATACCCTTCACAATTCTTCCGGGCTAGGTGAGGACTAAGATAGGGTTGCTCACTGTCGTCGTTGTTATTTATTCTTGCCATGGATGGCCTAAGCTTACACATCTCTCATGTTGTGGAACGAGAACAATTTCAGGCGCTCAAGATAGGCTATAACATCAACATATCACATGGCTTCTTTGTCAACAATGTGCTCATTATGGGTACGTTACATCGTCTTTCTTGGTTATGCCTTTTTCACATATTAAAAAAAATTTCCAATGCTTCTTGTCCTTATATGAATGCAAAAAAATCTATTTTATATCATGAAGACTATGATTTGGATACCATTGTATACATAAACAACATGTTTGCTATTGAAGCCAAGTTGATGGGTTTGGGTATGAAATATTTGGGATATCATATTAAACCATGTAATTATAGGAATGTCGATTGGCTCTAGCTAGTTGATAGATTTTTTAGGAAAATCTCTAGATGGGAATATAGGAATCTATCCCTGGGCAGGCATGTTATCCTTTCCCAAGCTATGTTAAACCAACTAGGGGTATACTGGGCCCATATTTTCCACATTCCTTTTGATATCATCCTCTCTCTCAATCAGGTTATGGCTAGTTTTATCTGGGGGGGAAGTCATGTGCAAAAGAAATTTCACCTTACTAAAATATCTAAGATTACTCTGCCGAAGGTCATGGGGGGGTGAAGAATTCTAGATCTTCGTCGTTTTGGACAGGCATCACTTATCAAGTCTCTTTGGAGAGGTATCTTTGGTACTAGAACCTGGAGTCTCGTCATCAGACAAAAATACTTAAAGAATTATGATTTTATATACTAGTTCTGAAAAGGTTCCATTGGCGCCACAAAAGGATCTGCCATCTGGCTCAGTTTCCAAAAGGTCACCAAGATCTTTCTACAACATCTGGTTTGGAATATTGGCTCGGGCCACAACATTCTCATTGGCTCTGATCGTGTCCTGGGTTATGGTGATGTTGACAATATCTCGGAACAGCTTATAGATGCCCTTAATAGGAGAGGCATTTTCTTCTAAAGTCAAGCCATTTCTACTTGGAGGGGTCCTTATCCTATCTGGAAGTGCGCTCAGGAACTGGTTTTATTTGGTCATTGGGACCTGGTATGGGAGCGCGTAATTGTTGGGATGAAACAATTGGGGATTCACCGAGTTGGAAGACATGACAAATTAATCTGGTCAAGGAAGATGAAGAAAGAAAACATTAGTGTGGCAGATATATACCTCTCTTTGTTCTGTGGATACAAATTTGATTGAGAAACACATTTTTTTTTTTGGAAATCCAAAATCCCCATCAAAATTATACTCTTTACCTGGCTGGTTTTCCATAACAAAAATCTAACATGGGAAAATTTGCAAAAGAGGCAATGGCATGGACCTGGCATATGTCCTATTTGTAAAGAGGAATCTAAAAACAACAACCATATCTTTCTCACTTGTCCTCTCACTACTGAGGTCTAGAAAGGACTCTCTTCTCATTTTGGCTTTCCATATATCCAACATGTTTGCATTGAGCACTGTCTACAATGGTGGAGATCTCAAAAGGGTGGCTGGAGAAACATCCCACCTATACTTTTTTGGGAAATTTGGAAGTGGAGAAACAACCACATCCTCCAGAATCACACCGAGAATTTCTACAAGGTTATTGAAAATATTATCATCTGCTACACTCTATATTCCACAAGTGACATTTGCTACAAGGCCCCTAGACATAAGAGAACTGAAGTTCAATTGATATACCCTATGGGCTTTTTTGATGGGGCTACACAACAACACATATGTGGTTGTGGTTTTTGGCTTGCCATCTGGAAGGAACTGATTTTCAGAGCTTTCTAGCAATGAGGTAAGAGCACTAACACTAAAGCTGAGGTAATGGCCTTATGGGGCCTTCTATGGTTCACAACTTCACTGGATATTCCTCTCATTCACATCCATGGAGATTCAAAAGTTATAATCGATCTTATTATGGGATCAGAAAAAATCATAAATACTTTTGTACTTGGATCGCTGATGAAGATAGAATTGTTATGGATGGAACTCAACAATTCCAGAACATGGTTGCAGATGCATTATCAAAGAAGGGCTTAAGTGCCACCACCCACCACTGGAAACAGCAGATAGTCACGTTCCAAGTAGCTTTTATGGAAATGATGCACTCTGCACCATAGCCTGCACCAATTTTATAAACCATTATTTTCCGTACAAAAAAGAACGACTTATAAACTACAGGCATTCACAGTTTTCAACACTTCCACATTACCAAATCAATTTCTCCGGTAGTAGTTTTATCGTATCCTGGTAGCAATAGTTCACCAGCCCAATTAAAATATACAGTCATAATCAAATTGATTGGGACAGTGTTCCTTTGGACAAATCAACCATATAATTTATAAATTTTAAAAATGCAAATAAAAAACAGAAAAGAAAACTTTGATTTTTTGCACATAATGTACAACCAGTGGTGAAGAGTGAACGCTTCATAGAGGAACATGGAGACATAATGAAGTGGCGGAAAAAGGTATTCTCTGAGAGATCATTCCGGAGAAGCACAGGCCATGCTAGAACAAGAGAAGAAAGACTGAAATGGGATATGAAAATCACTATACCATGGAGAAAATTATTAATTATTAACAGAATGTATTTTTTTTTAACGGTATAGTGGTTCTGTAATGGTATATGAAAATCACTATACTGTGGCAAAAATTATTAATTACCCTATTTTTCTTTTCCACTCTGACAAAACTATAACCCTAACGACTAATCTAATTATGTAAATGGTAAGGGTTTTTTAATTTTCATATCCTATTTTTCTTTTCCACTCTGACAAAACCTTAAACCTAACGAGTAAACTAATTATGCAGCTGGTAAGGCTTCTTATTCAATTAAAGGATGATTTTTTTTTTAACTTAATTTCATCTAACATCACGTACTGCATTGGAATTTCACACAACTACTGCCCAAACAAAATCTGCTCTCCAAGGATCAGATGCAATGGCACTCACACCATTTTTTTTTGTTGTTGTCCTTAATAATTGTATTTTCTTTTAAGGTTCAATAGATCAATTGTCATTTGAATTTAGCCAATTTGATTTTTAATTCAAACCAAAACATTGCCATGAACATTTGAGAGCACTAAATAATTTCATAGCAATTTTAACCATAAATTTTTTCATTTTCAATCACAAACAATTATTTTGATGCCTATTTTAAATAATAGAGCACTCTAGAGATATATTAAATTAGCAAAGGAAACACTTTCCATGATGACAGTGAATTGTCAAAAAGTGCAAGTAAAATTTTGGTTATTTAAGGTAGTTGAGATTTCTATCTTTAGTAATTATTGATCAGAAAATCTTAATTTGACCTTTTGGTTAAACATCCATATGTAACACTTGTGTTTGCAAATATTTAGGGTAGTTGCCAAAGAATGCAGATAGCAAAGATCTCTATCCTTAGTAATTATTGACCAGAATATCCTAATTTGGTCTTTTGGTTGAACATCCATATGTATTTGCACAGGTAACACTTGAATGGTTGGAATTTATCCACACCCTATTTGAATATGTCCAACTTTGGGATTCATAATTTCTTGCAATTGATGTAGCTCTCTTGGGTTTCATTCAAATCCATTTACATTATAGCAAAGATCTCTATCCTTAGTAATTATTGAAGAGAAGATCCTAATTTGGTCTTTTGGTTAAACATCCATATGTATTTGCATGGGTAACACTTGTGTTTGAAGTAAGTAGTTGCCTAGGCGAATGGTTGGAATTTATCCACACCCTATTTGAATATGCCCAACTTTGGGATTCAAAATTTCTTGCAATTGATGTAACTCTCTTGGGTTTCATTCAAATCCATTTACATTGTTTACATTGTTCCCTAGGATACATTGTGACTTCCATGGAATGATTTTGGATAGATTATAAGAAGATCCAGTTGAAGCCAAAATATCCAACTTTTGAACTCAAGGATGTATATAATAAAATTAATGATTTTCATTTTCCAAAATATGAAACAATATATCTTGATTGATTAGCTTTTATAATGAAATTCAGAAAAATGTAAGACAATCACTATATATATGGTAAATGATTGCAATTATCTATGTGGAAGAAAGGTATAAATGTAAAATCATATGATTGAAATCTTCATTTCCAAATTGGGTGTAACTATCTCTTGATTGATTGGCATTTATAATGAAGTTAACAAAAAAAAAATACGACAATCACTATTTATAGTAAATGATTTTCACTTTCCAAAATATCAAACATCTCAGATTACTCTATAATAATAAATAGAATATTTATGCAATGAATTTATAAAATTAAGATTACAATTAATAGAAGATTACTCTATAGTAATGAATAGAATATTTATGCAATAAATTAATAAAATTATGATTACAATTAATAGAATATTCTTGCAATAAATTTATATAATTATGATTATATCGTTCTAACCATTAAAATCCAAAACAATATTTTATGTACACCATAAAAGACCAACTTTAAAGATTAAGAAACAATCTATGTTGGAATCTTATAGAATCTCTCAATTTGGCATATAAATTTAGATAATTATGATTATATTATTCTAACCATTAAAATCAAACAATATTTTATGTACACAATAAAAGACCAACTTTAAAGATTAAGAGAGTCTATGTTGGAATCTTATAGAGTCTCTCAATTTGGCATGATGTAAGTGATTTCTCATTATTTTCTAGCTTTGAATGGAATTTTGTTTACTAATTTTTATCTTCAATGACTTTTTATATGCAACTATTCTTAATAAATAGAATATTTATGCAATAAATTTATAAAATTATGATAACAATTAATAGAATATTCTTGCAATAAATTTATTGATTGGCATTTATAATGAAATTCAGAAAATGTGCACCAATCACTATATATAATAAAATTAATGACTTTCATTTTCCAAAATATCAAACAATATCTCATTTCCATCTTGGCTGGAATTGTCTGTGGAAGAAGGGTATAAATGTAAAATCATATGATTGGAATCATAATTTCCATATTGGGTGTATAATGACATTCAGAAAAAATTACAACAATCACTATATATAGTAAATGATTTTCACTTTCCTTATGATTACAATTAATAAAATATTCTTGCAATAAACTTATAGAATTATAATTACAGTTATATGTTACGATCCCTCTCGAATTTATCTCTTACCACATTTCCTTTGCAACATTTGGTGCAATTGCTAGTTTAGTTTTTATTTGGTTGCTCCCTAGTTTGGGGTGAAATCTTGATTTGTGTTATTTAAACTAGTTTTTTTATTGCATATATGGATTTAACGCCCTGAAAAACCCTAGGGCACTTCGATTGTGCAAGAGTTACCTATCAAACTTGTGATATCTCTAAAATCATGTCGGATTTTAGAGAAATTAAACTGAAAAAAACCCACTAGAAAAGCTTCCAAAAAGTCGCACTAAAGACAACTAGTAGAAAAAGTGTTGTATTTGCAAAATACAAATTGAGACTAATATGTATATGGATTGGGGATTAGGAAAGTAACGTTGTATTTACTCTGTGTGGGGGTTTTAGGGATTAAAAGTTCAAGATAAATTGTAATGTTTATTATTATAAAGTATTTTAATTTTAAATTTATGTGTATTAAAAGGAAATTTTAATATTTTAATATTTTATTTAGAGGATATTTTAATAATTTATTTATGATGAAATTGAATCCACCTAAAGGATCTACCGCCTAGCCTGACCTAACCCCAAGGTGTCCAGCAAATTTGACCCGTGACCTTAACCCCAAGGTATATAGAAAATTTGACCACGTGACCTTCCAAATTTGCGGGGTACATCCCTGGGCATCAATTTTTGGGATTCAAGTGCCTTAAGTAAGTCATTCATCTATAACCATTTCCATGAGAGGTAGTAGTAACTGACTAATTTCTCATAATTTTTTAATAGTCCACTGAGCACTCATTGCATTTTATATTGGGATGTAGAAAGCACTTATTGATGGAACACTTAATTTCTACTTTCAATTTCTAATTTTGTCAATAGGTGATTTTTATATCCCAATATGAAGATCTGTAATTCTTCTAGCTTTAATGACAACTAATTTATTATTATTATTATTATTGTTTAGTAAAATTTTATTAGTAAATTCTATAAAAATATGTATTTATTTTATATTCAGATTTAGAAAGCACTTAGTGATGGAATACTGAATTTCTACTTTCAATTTCTAATTTTGTCAATAAGTGATTTTTATATCCCAATATGAAGATGTGTAATTCCTCTAGCTTTAATGGCAACTTGAGTGGGCATAATGGTAACAATCAAATAGTTGTGTCTAATTTGGTAATTAACTTGGTTGTGACTCTAAAATTAAATAATTATACTTATTATTATAAATATAATGTTGATATAAAAGTATTTTACTCTAGATGCACATTAACATATTTTATTTATGGTAGACAAAGAAATATACTTTTTATTATTGGTATTTTTTTAAATATTATAGGGAAAGAATAACAACCCTATCTCATATTTGTTATAAAAAATATCACTCATGGTAATGACACTACTATCCTCTCTCACATTTGTTATAAAAAATATCACTCATGGTAATGACACTACTATCCTCTCTCACATTTATTATAAAAAAATATCACTCATGGTAATGACACTACTATGTATAATGACTTATTTAATGAATAATTTTTTTTTGTGCAAGGAAAAATTTAAGAATGATAATATAAAAATCAATACTAAGTTGTGTACAAGTTGGAGCCAGCAAACATGTCAAACATGTCAAGATAGAAAAAAATCTACCCATTAACATCAATTTATTGATTACCAGCATAGATCTATCTTAAATACATATCTAACATGAGCCGAGAGGTATCTAATTTCTCCAATTTCTTCACTTGCAATTTTTTTTATGAGCCAACACTATTTAAATGTTTTGTATAGTTATTTAATTTTTATATTCACATATTTTTTTATTTTATGAGTAAAATTTTAACTTTGAGACGGATAGACACAGTGTTACACATACATCATTCTCAGTTGTAAAATGAGCCTACTGGGTTTGTAAAATGAGCTTGACTAACAAACAGTGTTACACATCATACTGTGCTACACATCATGACAAACGAACAGTGTTACACATCATATTGTGCTACACATCATGACAAACAACAGTGTTACACATCATACAAGGTTACACATGACAAACTAACAGTATGTTACACATCACACTGTGTGTAGTGTGCTACACATCATACTGTGCGAATGTAGAATAAACCAACTTACTAAATTATAAAATGACAAAAGAACAGTGTTACACGTCATGACAAACGAAAAGTGTTACACATCATACTGAGTATATGTAGAATAAACCAACTTACTAAAGGCTCTTGGCTCAATAATGACCAACACACTGTGTTACACATCATACTGTGTGTATATAAAATAAACCTCTCTGCTCCATAACCCACTTAATCGATAGATTTTCAATTTCAAATGATGTTTTAGGAGGAAAATTTTAAAAATCCATACCGTTTCTACTTTAAAAAAGCTCAACCAAGAGACTAACCATTCCCATTCCAATAGCATAAGTAATTAATGCCATACATTCACCGGTTGCTAAGAAGGATTTCCACAAACGAAAAAAATATATACAATGACCGCCATTTTCCGAACTCTTGCATTTTAAAATCAGAAAGACGCGGTGGCCGAAGCTCCTGACAAAGATTTTCAGCCATACAGAAGAATGAGAAAGCACGCCCAGATCCGAACATAAACCCTAATGCACCATCCTCGAATAGATCTATCATCGATAAATCTTTTACCACACAATGCACAGGTTCGAAACCCGGGAAGTCGCATCAGAAACCAAACAACGCTCCCGCGAGCATAAGCAACGCAGAAACCGTTAATCCAACGGGCCGGAGTTCGCATCCAGGATCCGGACCCCCGCTTTTGGTCGTAGCATTCTCAGCAAGGGAGTGATGCGGGGGAGGCGCGGGATTCTGCACAAGGAAAGTGAGCTTCATCCCACCGTAGCACCCGCCCCTGCCATCGATGTAATAGTAGCGCTTCGACTCGTTGAGGAAAAGGAAATCCTTGCCGCTGCTCCAGTTGCCGATTGCGTTGTCCGTTGTGCAGTTATCGTAGCCCGACTGATTTACCTGAACCACATTATGTTGTTCCTTCTGGTACCTAAACGCTGCGAGAAAGCAGAAACAGAGGTTCGAAACTTGGGAAACACAAAACAGAAGAAAAGAGTTCCGGGGTTCGAAACCCGGGAAACAACAAAAGTAAAGAGGTCCGGGGATCGAAACCCGGGAAACGAAAAACAGAAATAAAGAGGTACGGGGTTAGAAACCCGGGCAACGCAAAACAGAAGTAAAGAGGTCCAAGATTCGAAACCCGGGAAAAGTAAAACAGAAGTAAAGAAGCCCCGGGTTCGAAACCCGGGAAAAGCAAAACAAAATAAAACATAAGGTACTTACAGATCCAGTCAAGGAGAACAAAGGTCTGCTTGTTAACCCACGTCGTGTAGTTAACGTCAGTGTTCCATCCTAAGTCGCTACCGACGACATGATCCTTTGCAGACACATGGTGAACCATCGCCACGGCGCCTAGGAGGAGCCATGCTCCTATTAAGTGCTTATTGCCCGCCATTGATGCTGTCAGCTCCAGCTCCTTCACTGTTATTATAGCTGAATGAATGCTACAGTACAGTAAGTGTAAAACCAGTGCGAGCGCCAACTGCAAATGGTAGCTGTATCAGAAAGGTTTGGCTCCCCTCGATGGATGCACCATTAAAAGGGTGAACCAGGTGGCCCCTCTTCCATCTGGACAGATTTGGCGGACCCTACGCTGTA